>VURO01022784.1:40679-51071 GCA_015108175.1 Pelvicachromis taeniatus
GGGATGTCTTCACCACCCCCCCCCCCCCCCCCCCCCCCAACCCTCCAGGGGTGTGAATCATTAGAGTCTGTCCGCAAGTATGGCCAATCAACATGGCCTATGGGACTCTATTTCTGTCACTTATCTTAAGTAGTGGATAACTTTGAAAATAGACAAGGATGCTATTTTTGAGCGCAGTTTTCCATTTCCCAGCTCCGTTTCCATTTTGAAACATGACCAGCTGATTACCGTAAACTCATACCAGCCATTAATGTTTTAGGGAGAACAATTAATTTAAAAATACTCGATTCTCAAGAGTTATAATGAGAGATTTTGTTCCTGTACGCGGGAAATGAAGCATTTTATGGCTGTGGAGTTTTAACTTTGGATGCACGTTCTTCTTGGTAGTATTGCAAGAAAGAGCCCGACTCCACTCCAGATAAATAAATGATCAGCATGTAAGAAACTTCAAAGAGGGATTGTGTGCTTCAAAGGCCCTTATTGGTGCTCACCGGATCCTATTGTAAAAGAAGGCTCTTTTTATGCACACACCCTTTGAAACCCATACATTCTGTTTTGGTATCCAAAGCTGTTTAAGATTCAAACACTTGCATCTGCATTGGTGAACCCCTGCTGAGCGAGACCGCCTCCTCGAGACGAGATCAGCTAGAAAATATCCAGAATGCTTTGATATAAAGCACCTCCTGACTGAGTGTCAGCTCTTGATTTTTGCAAAGAACCTTCTTGTTTAACCTTCTAGCGTCTGCCACGTCAACCACAGCATCCAAAATCCCCAACCCAGCCTCCCTCTGCAGTGTACAGCATATCATGACTTGTAAATGAATGCAAATGTCTTTACTGATGTACACTGAATAACAAAAGGACAGTGTTTTAACATGGCAGGTCATTAAAAATATGACAGTTTGTCGAAAAATATAGATTTTTGTTTATTGGACAATCCCACAAATCAGAATTTGTATCCACCCTGGCAAAATCCGAGCGTTTTAAATATGTTTTCTTCTTTTAATTGTGTTTTTCTCCCACCACAGCCTTTCTGTATTAGCTGATATTGCACGCTAACAATACATTTTCAATTAATCACATTATCACCCTTCACCAGTGAACAGGGGAATCTGGAGGCCCTGGGATAGCTGCCAACTTTGCATGATTAATGTTCCAGCTGTAGAAAAATTGAGCTACACTTTGAGTAATGAAGCTTGTTTTTTTTTTTAAATATAAAAAGCATATTTTATGTTTTTAAGAAAATGTGGGCAAACTTTGAGTTCTTTATTTAATAATATGATGATGCGCCGATACTTGTTACTTTACCTTTGAGTTTACTACAAAGTCAGATAGTTAAAAGAGCCATATGGTGTTTGTTATGTTTCACTTCTGCTTTAATCTCTTCCATTTTCTCTTTTGTCTTCCTTTTATTTCTCTTTCCCTTCTCTCCCAGCTCTGTTGCTCTTGCCGATTCATCCCTCTGCTTCAGTTTTGAGAGAGGGATGTCTCTTTTCTAACACCTCTCAGCCTGCTTATCTACTAGGTCTGTATTACTGTGGGTTTTGTATGTCCAACCACCCATTTGTTATTGTGCCATCAGCCCCCTCGATATCACACCACCATCAATTATGAATATCGGGCCGTGTGTGTGTGTGTGTGTGTGCCATTGATGTGCGCTATAGCCTGCTAATGTTATTTGGAAATCCTGATTGTTTATGATAGATGGCGTGTGTGTGCGTGCCTGATACCAGGCCTGGGTGTCCGTTTGGGTGGCTGTGGGAATCTTGCATGTGTTGGATTTGTGCCTGTAACAGCGCTTGTGTGTCAAAATGCATTATGGCTCTCTGCATGACTATATCCAATGACAGCGCCGTTCCTCCACGCTTATGCCTATGACTGTTCATTTGTAGGGCTGAGATCATATCCAGAAAGAACACAAAAAAATAACCCAAACACAAAAAACTCTTTGCTTTTGTGAGTCTCCACTGTGCTGTTCCATCCCCTTTGTTGTTTTTAGAATTGGTGGATTAGGTGTTTATTTTTCATCCCTGATATTCTTGCAGATCTGCAGTGAATGTTATCTGCGGTGCCAGGATTGTCTTAATTATAAGAAAGGCTCAAACTTCTGAAAGCAAACACATAATTGGCACCCTGCAGTGCATGCTCATTAATGTGTTTGCCGTGCTGGCCTGCAGTACCAGAGACTTTGTAGTCACCCTTTATGAGGAGAATCTGAGCATGTCCCTTCAGGGTGTTGGCTGGAGAAACCTCGGTCAGAGTTAAAAAGATTTGTCGGTAACAGATACACTCTTTGTGTTATAACCCTATTTCCCTTATCCAGTCACCCGCCCTAATTGTTCTATTTTCATCTGTCACGGTGGTCTTTGTTAAAGCTTGTGTATCCTATCTTGGCCAGCAAACAAGCTGTTTGTTTGACTTTGATCTGGAGGCATGCGTCAGCCATTTGATGTCATTCATCCAGCCTTTTTTGGGTCTGGGTGTCTTAAATGACCTGGTGCCCCCTCTTCCTCCCCCTCTTCTTCCCTCCCTTCTTGACTCGGAAGACCTGTAAACCGCAACCGACACTGAACATGGAGGATTATGATGTTCGCTCAGCCGCCAGCATCCTGGCCTCGGTGAAAGAGCAGGAGGCACGTTTCGAGCAGCTGACCCGCGCCCTTGAGGAGGAGCGTCGCAACGTCAACCTACAGCTAGAGCGTGCCAATCTGCCTCCCAACCCCCCCACCAGCCAACCGCTACCATGGCAGCAAGTGGTGATGCAGGTAAATGATGCCAGCACACTGGCCAACCACCCCCCCTCCACTCTTTGTCTTTTTCAGCCACCAACCTGCGTTACCATGTGTCTCCCTCCCTGCATCTCTCTCAAAAGTGACATTCACCTCTTCTGCTCGTGGCCTCAATCTTAGCGGGCTCATCCCATCACCATGTTTGCTCATGGACATTGCTTTTCATCATTCGTGGGACCCCCCGTAATCTCTCTGTTCAATTTCTCTGTAATTTTGATACTTGTACCCATTGTATGACTCCAATGTCCTGGATGTTGTTCAGTAATCTGCTGTGCGGTGACTCATCTTTAAAAGCGAGCTAATGAGATTCAACCTCTCATTCTGTCTTCTCTCGCCCCCTCTTTCTATGCTGCTGCCATCCAATCCCATCTCCTTTCGCCCACTGGTCTTTGATATTGTCTGGTGGTGGTGCTGATTGGATTTGGCCTTTTGCCCAGCCCTGGCCAGCGTCTGGGGGACATTAGAGTCCTGGCGAGGGCTTCTGTCAATACTGGCTGACTCTGCAAGAGCAGGAAATGCAAGATGTAGAAATAAGACAATTGCAGTCTCCTTAAAAATGACAGCAATCACAACAAGCACATTGATTTGCATGATGAAAAATGTTGCAATTAAAGCTTTCTTTGTCAACAACGCCCTGGTCAGGTGACATGAAGTCTAATTTTCTTTGAAGATCTGACTAACCTACACGTTTCAATTTTGCTGACTTTACCAGAGCACCCTCTCATGGTTTCACTCTCAAGCATAATCACTTCTTTGAAGAAACCCTTTCAGACTGTACACATGTTTTACTAACTAGAATTTGAAAGCACAGTTTGGTGATGCAGCACCTGTGGTGCTCGGATACATCACCTTTAATCACAGAGAAGGAGGCGGTCTCATGTATTATTGATGCAGCAAGAATTGCAGAGATAGAACTGCTTTGTCTACATTTGCCTGCGCTTGTATTTGCCCATCGTCACAATTTGTTAACAGTCAGTGCTAGTGTTCTTTTTTTTTTTTAAAAGGCTTGGTGCAAATTTGGTCTCATGAAGGGTTAATAAAGAGAATCAAAGGGTAAAATAAATTTGTCAGCCCCTCACACCAAAAAGGAAATGCTCTGAGTGTAAGAGAGGAGGAGGGAGAAAGAGACCCTCCCCTCCCCAGAGGTTAGCCTAATTTGGAGAACAGCGAATTGGCACTCACTCACAGACATCCCCCTACACTGACTGTTTGTGAACCAAGGGGTTAATTTGGCACAACTGAATACTGCTTATGCACTCATTTACCTGTTTACATCACTTTGAAATGTCATTTCGTCACCAGGAATTATACTGCTGGCATTATCATAAATGCTTAAATGCCAGAACAATTTCTATGTAGGCATTTGAGGGTGGAAGGGGACGTTGATCAGTGCCTGCTCTGGGCCAAACTGCACCCAAGTCCTTGGCAGCAGCCTTTGCCCAGCCTTTCTGTGCCAGGTGTTACCGTGTTCGTGTCGTGAGACGCTCTCCATTCAGATAACGATGTGACATGAAGGGTGAGGAATTCATCAGGTTTATCTCTTTATCGCTGCCTCGTGCTTGTTCACCTCCCAAACACACACACACACATGCAGCCCAACAGCTGTATGATGGATTACGATGGAGCATGGATCATTGACTCAAGGTTCAGATTCACAACCCCAGGGCCAGACTCGATGCATAATTGTTTCAAGTTGATGTCAGGAAAGAAAAAAGTGGACCTGCTCCGATGAATGAAATCACATGCAAGTAGACACCTAATGAGCGCAGTAAGCCACTGATCTTGATAGCACCCCACCACAGGGCGCTCACCTCGGCACAGACTGGGTCTCAGCATCAGTGAGCAGTGCACGCTCGTTTATGCCTTCATCACTGTTGTCAGCTTTTTAACACAGGCTGCTCAGTGGGCAGCAAACCAACAGAAGTGATGGTTTATTTAAACATATCCGCCCAGCCCTTCTTGACCTGTTATAACTGAAGCACTACTCTCAGGTTTCTTCGATAATGCCCTGAACACAAACTTCGTAACTCAAATACATCATACAATCGCGGTTTGACAGACTCATTTGGAAATATCAGATTTTCCACATTGAATTTTAAGCCGAGGCTTGTCCGTATAGTATGCATGTTGTTTGCATTTTCACACGTTAAACTGAAATCTGCCAGTGACTGTCCATGTGTTCATGGTCCACAGAACATTATTTATTTATTTTTGGAGACTTTTCGTCTCGCGCAACATGAGATTGACTTTTTGTTATGTGTAAAATATAGCTCACGAACTATTGGATGAATTGCCATGACAGTAACAGCAAACATTTGTGTTGCCCATGGGAAAAATCCTCGGAAACGTGCACTAGGTTGTTTTTATGTCGTTGTTTTATTACCAGCACAGTGCATTGACTATACGAAAGCTAAACATAAACCCAGAACAAGCTATTCGCTACTATTGAACGAGAATAAAAAGGAAAAAATTAATTATATAAAGTATAATAAATTTACTGTGTGTAAAGGAGCACTGTCTGAAGAAGTCTGCTTGTCTACACTGAAATGCTTGCTTGTTGGTCATTTTTCATAATGGCCAGGATTGGAAGTGATGACAGGAAGACAACAAGGTCCTTCAAACCTATTCTATGAAATGAAGATTTTTCTTTTTTTTTTAATTAAAAGTTGTTTTCTTGGACAAGAGATGTTCTGTTATAATTTTCAGACAGAGCTTGGAGGCAAAAGAGAAGTTTGAACAATCAACAAATCAACAAACCACCCACTGTCATTTAAGTCTCCCCACATACTTGGCGTACACACATCTGAACAGATTTAAGAAATATTCAGGTTTTTAACATGTTTTAAATATTTCTTTATTTTGTTTTGGACCTGCATGAAATCAACACAAGTTACAAAAAGGCAGATCACAACAATATGTTTTAATCTCTGTATTACAAAAGGTCGCTGTAAACAACACTGCCCTACTTTCTAATTGAATTCTAATCCTCATTCACTTCAGTATAACTGTTTATGAATTGCCGCCAAGGAAGAGAATTAGAGTGTTTGTGCTACGCTGTCCTGTGAGGAAAATCAAAACGAGGCTGTCGGACTCTCCATTAGCTTGTCTGATGAAATTATCAGCAGAAATTCAGTGACACGGACCAAGGAGCCTTAGAATCTGTATCCATCAATGGGATCATGCTAGGATCACACGCTTCCTTTATTTGCTATCATGTTAGCCTCTCATAATTGATTTTGGCCTGAAGGAGCGTTATCACCAAAGCTCTAAAAGGTCATGTAGTGCATGGTGACGGACCTATCTGTCGAGAAAGGCAGACAGCACTCAGACAGCCACGTCTGTCTGGAGTAGAGGGAGAAGGTGACCTCATTTTATATACACCAGACGACTAATCTAACCACGGCACTGCACAGGACATACATAGAGCCCATTGAAAGGTGCATATAGCAAAACTACAGTTTGCTACTTCAGTGAAAAGGAAACTTTTTTTGCACTGCACATGCTATAAAGTGTCAGTGTTTGGTTTTCTGACACTATAGTCAGTGGTCTTCTGGCATACCACAGGCATATCATCCCTTTGTGCAAATGATGTGGGAAGTTTTCAAAGGCTTGTGTGATTTACAGAGAGGGAACAGTGCTGCCTTTGATCTGTGCTGCTGTCTGTGTTGAAGATGTACAGGCCCCAGCCCTGCAATGGCACCACAGCGCTCAACCAACAATCGCCCCAACCTCCCTCCACCCACTTTCATCCCCAGAACACACAGCCCCCCAGCCCTGGCTAAGCACAATGGATACAAAGGGCCGAGGGTGCTATAGTGACAGAAGATCTATCCCTCCACTGGCAGGGCCCGGGAGCCCTGTACCCTCGTAAATCACCTGCCTAACAATGAGCCTTAGTTTACCCCCTCCCCTCCCCTGTCTTCCTCTGTCTTCTTTCCTTGGTGTGGCATCAAGAACCTTCTTGCCTCCCATAAACACCCTAATTACCTTGGTGTGAAAGTACCTCCTTTGTTTATTTTTGTGTGCCACACTGTTCCTGTAACCCTCCTACAACACTTTTGTCTCATTACAGAGCAGCCTGCAGAAAAGTCACATTAAAATTTTAATAATGTTGCTGCTTGTTTTCCATGGCTCTATATGGAACACCTAATTATGCCTCAACCTCAGTTTAAAGGGTCCTTTGTCTGCTGGATATGACAGTCACAAAAGTTTCTGTTCATATTTTCAAACAGTCTTTGGAAAGAGGCGCACATGAGGCAAATTGAAAGGCACTACTGTTGTTCAGGTGGAGGGCTGGATTGTCAGTAATCTTAGTGTTGATGGTACAGTTTTTCTTTACAGCTTGTTAACATCTAAAGCAGTGTTTCTGAAAGGTTCTTGTTTCAAGATTTGTTCATTTCCATAGGTTTTATCCATGATAGCAGCATGGCTCTAGGGATGACAGTGTAAGCTCTTCTGTTAGTTGCAGAGGGGCTTTGGTACTGAACGAAATGACATCTGTTAGATGGATTGCCATGAAGGTTTAGTCACTGCGACTGGTGTCACTTAAAGTTTGCACACTGCTGTTGACTATATAGGCAGTGCATTCTTTCTATGAACAACTATCTGCAGAGAATGTGTGTGTGTGTTGTTTTCTTTTCTTGACATCTGCTTATCAACTCGACTTCACATTTGTGAGGTGTATCGCTGAGGACCCAAAGACATCATCCCACTGGTGATAAAGGCCCTATAGTTGTTGTCACTGAATACCCTTTTCTACCTTATTAGAAGAAGGCTGAGCAGGCTGCTGTCTGTGCATATTATGTAGACATCTAGCAGCAATGTGAAGAAACATATATCAACTCGTTGCTGTTTTTTTTAAAAATAGCAAATGTAGCTTGGTAACAGGCTTTATGTTGTCAGAGTCGTTTTTAACTATGATCTTTTCCTAACCCTAACCCTAAATACATTTGGTTCCTGCATCTTAACAAAAGTCCATCTTCTGTTTATCCAGTTCAGGGTTGCATTGGGACTGGAGCCTCTCCCAGCTGTCGTAGGTCAAAAGGTGGGGTACACCCTGGACAGGTCAAAAAACTCACTCTAACACCTATGGGTAATTTAGTTTCACCTATTAACCTAACAGGGAGGAAGCTGGAGTACCTTGTGAGAACTCATACAGACAGATTATTCGAACTCCACACAGAAGGGCGCCAGGCACCTGATGGATTCATATCCAGGAGGTGACGGTGCTAACCATCGAAAACCACGTCACGGAAATAAATTGGAAGTTGAGTTCTGAGTACAAGCATATGCAGGCTTACCCTGCAGCCCACTGAAGGTCCATGTATTTAATCTGCTTCCTGTGCTTCTTCTTTAGCCACTTCCTTGTTGCGTTGGCGGTATGTTTTGTGTCATTGTCATACTGAAAGACCGATCTACGACCCATTATAGTGTTCTGGCTGAGGGAAGAAGGTTCTCATCCAAGATTTTACAGTACATGGCATGATTTGCAAAGACATTTCGGGCAAACAGCCTGAACGCATAATGTTTCCACTGCCGTGTTTGACTGTGAGGATGGTGTTCTTTGGGTCCTACTCAGCGTTTCTATTTTTCCAACCACGGCAAGTCAAGTTGATGCCAAAGCTTGATTTTGCAGGAGATTAAATAATTATTTTCCCCCACTGTATCATGTAAAACTGGATCATTTCTGGACTGCAGTTTAAGAGCAATGTTGTTGAATCAGTGCAGCTAAATGCTGGCAACCTGAATCAGCTGTGTATTTTGCAGGCACGCCCCATTCCTTCTCAAACAAATGACTGCAATCAGTCACTCAGACTGAGAGCCTCAATCAGCCCACTCTGCACAGGCTCACGCTGCTCGTGCACTGCACTGGTCAGTTTACAAATCTAATAAATGCGTCTACAACCTAAAAGTAAAATTCAGAAGGCATGTGCCTGCCATTATTATATTTCAGATAATGTTTTATTCAACTTGCTTCAACATTAAGAGTCACGTTCGTGGCAGTGGCCCATGAATCACCGTGGTAACTGCTTGGAAGGGAAGGGTAAGTCGTTTTTGTGTCTCATCTTGGTACCGGAGCTGACGTGGAAGGACAGAAATTTTTAATTCAAGGATCATGTAGATTCTTCTTGTCCAGGTGAACAGGAAGAGAGTTTGAATGGATGGTTTCTGAAAAGCCTTTGGGCTGTGGGCTATTTATATTCCTCTGGGGCAGCTCAAACTTTCATCCTTCAGATCAGCTCCAATGTTGGTGGACTTAATGCTTGTCCCGTTGCACCTCCCTGCCATTTGATCACAATCCATTAAACCATTACCCTCACTAAAAGCACTAAGAGGGGCATCTGAAATCTGCTTCCATTTCCTTTACCATGCACCACATAGGTGAACAGACAAGCTAAATATCCCTGAAGGGTACTTCCTTGATGGGAACGTTCTAGACAACATGAAAGTCTACTTATACTCTTGAAGATGGACACAGTAGTCCAACGGACTATTCGGCTTGGCTGTTAAATCCAAAGACTGAACCGTGTATTTAAAATAAAGCTCTTCTTTTGCATGAGACCCCCATCGCCACCTGAGGAATGTGACCTAACCTTTCCAAGCGCCCCAGCAAGATAACTAAACAAGGCTAAATGGAAAACAGTCTTCGAACTTTATAGTATAGCTGGAGGTGTTCAAAGTCTTGATTTAATTATCCCCAGGAGTTTAATATACCGGTGTGACATTTTTACTATGTGACTTACAAGCATGTAAACTGTGATTGAATGAGAAACAGAAGCAGCACTGAGCCTTGTTTTTTTGGGGGGAGCTGGGGTTTGGGAAGTTTTGCAGGAACAAATTTACATTTCACGGGGCAGATTACTCTTTTTTTTTTTAGGCTTTAATAGAAAAGATTTGGAATTAAACCTTTCTTTTTTGTTTTACTTGAGTGTTCTTTAATAAAGGCTAATGCACTGTGAATACTTAGGTACACTGCCTGATAAGGGAGCGAGTTTCATTCAAGCCAAATAAAGAAATAAATCATAAAAATAATTGTTTGAATGGCAGAGTTGCTTTCAAAGTTCTTAGGAAACATCTGCAAGCCTGCATTTAGGAGTTCATCAAAAGCAGACAAATCCACTGATGAAAAAAATAAATAAGAATCTGCTCAGTAGGGGAGGCCTTAATTCTCAGCAGGCTACTTTACCTGGAATTAGTGTAAATTCTCTGCTCTTTTAATGGTAACAGAATCAAACCTCTTGGTGTTTGCTGCTTCCCACAAAGCACCACTTTTGCACCTGTGTGCACCGCAGCCACTGTGATCATTCAAACTCTTTGAGTGTATGTGCCTGTGCCATCATATAGCTTCATAGATTCACTAATACTTGTTGACTCTTCACTGTGGCTGACAGGTTTAATGCATTCTGGCATTGCCTCTGGCTGAGGCACCCTACACATCTGGACAGACTGGGAAAAGAGACATTATTTTGTCTGAAATTTGCAATGCTTTGCTGTCCCTGTCCCCCCCCCCCCCCCCCCCCCCCCCCCCCCACCACGCCCCCCCCCCCCCCCCAACCCCACACACCCCCACCCCCCCCACCCCCCCCCCCTCTCCCCCTCTTCT
>VURO01022784.1:51091-67945 GCA_015108175.1 Pelvicachromis taeniatus
GAGAAGGGATTTTTTTTTTTATTAATTTTATTTTTTTTTTTCCCCCCCCCCCCCCCCCCCCCCCCCCCCCCAGAGGGTGATGATAATGGCACAGGAATGTGTAAAAATATCAGCGCTCTTTACACTTCTCCTTCTCCGGGGACTTTACTTAGGCTGATCATTCCGGGCCGAGATAAACACAGTCATCCATTTACTTTCATTACTTTTATCTAAGAAGCTCACTGTTGTAAATAGCGGCAGGCAATTCTCTCTTTAAAAATTGTGGATTTTAAACTGACGTGGTTAAAAAAATAAATAAATTCTGATGTTAATTAATGGTTTGATTTTAACTCTGGAAAGTAAGCTGCTCAACAGGGCCTCCAAAGTGTAGCGCTTTACAAATTTGCTCAACATGCAGAAGGTCTTCAGTTCAATCCCAGGATCGCACGCAGATCCCTTTAAAGTTGTGTTACGAAGTCAAAATAATAAAATAAAAAAATCAAACATGTGGAGCTGCCTGCTGTGTTCACCCCCCGGTAAATAAAGGAGCAGCTGGAAGTAGGTTTTTCTGCAAAAGTAAGCTGCTCATCTGTCTATAGAGAGGTTTCTCAGGAGTTTTGGCTAAAAGATGGAGGCCTCGGGCATTAGGGCAAGTGAATAACTCAAATATAACCATATATACCAATAGACATCTTCTTTGAACGACTATATTACAGATGCAAAAGACATGCTCCGATGAAATGAAGACGACAGAAAGCATATTTTGGGGTGTAAAAGTTAATGATTTGCTGCATGTCATCGTCAGACTGGTTCAGATTCTGTTGTTTGCACCTCTTTCAGCGTCCCAATTATGCATGACGAGATGGAAAACAAGGAAAAGCTTAATCCGGTTATACTTGTTTTTATAAATCTCGCTGTGCAATTACGACAGTGCAACATAAAAACAGAAAATAGAACCTTTTGATCTGAAGTGATGTCATTTAAAAGAGCTTTATTTCCCCAAATGAAGGGAAAATTGCCTTTTTGCACAACAAAAGCCCCCAGTAGATTGGACTCTAATCCTCTGCATCGCTGACTAGCCATTTTTCAAGGGGAAAATAAAACATGATAGTATTAGATAAGGGCTTTTTTGCAAGCTGTGCCATTGTTTGGATAAACAGCAGTCAGCCGGCAGCAGAGCACATCATCTTGCCCTCAGACATACATATTGTTTGCCATCAGGCCCCTACGATGTGCAGTGATGGTCTTAAAACAACGTAGGGCAGCAAAGTCAGATTTATCTTTAAAATCACTTTTTATGCTTTTTTCTTTTGTGTGGATGTTTTGTGTATAGTTGGGCCAAACCTACTCACCCTTTAATTAAAGCTTTATGACAAAGAAATGTATTTTTGGCTCTTTGTGAAAGGAATTCAGAATTAAATGTCATTAATTCCTCCTTTGAAATTGAATATTCTCCAAACGTTATTTTACGTAATGAAGTGCCACCTATATTTTCATACTGCTGTAGTGGCTCCTCACTTCTGGACCTGCTTTTGTTATTCCTTAGTTATTCTTCTCTGTATTTTTCTGCCATCATGACAAGAGGTGCACAAGCATGATTTTAGCAGATGTAGCTTCATCCGAGTTGTCTGGCTGTCAAAGCGTGCATTGTTGCCAAACATTAACCTTTCTACCATCTGTTTCACACCATACGCCCTGACAGGCTAAAGCTGACTTCTGGAGCTTTGATTACAACTCCTGGATTATTCATACACCTTGTACATGTTTTCTACAAGACCTAGGTGTGGGGTTAACTAGACTCAAGGGGATACAGCATTTTTCTGACAGCAGTCTTCTACGCTGAACACATTTTAGGCTTTATTTTAACATGAAATCTTGATTATAATGTACTGTCAGGGTTTTTAGTGTGCTCAAGCCTGTCCTCTCTGCTCCTCCACTGTTGCTAATTGCTGGAAGGGAGTGCCTTGTGATAAGTGCCAGAGGTAGAGATGAAAATATCTGTTTGTCGATGAAATGATCAAGACTCACACGTCTCAGCCACCCCCTGACTGTGAGATTTTGCAGAGATGCTGACGATCCCATAAAGCATGACTCACTCCATGATCATGGTGATCTTTTGACTTTCGCCCAGAGTCGGACGGTTATCACTATGTGATGCGTACATGCTTCCCCTCCGGATGGGGAATCCTTCTGACTTTGCGTATACCCTTACTTTTCCCTCAGGGGAGATTTTTGTGAAACGTCTCAGTCATTGAAATAAACTGCAATAGAAGCTGGTATAAACATTCATGCTCCCCTGTTAGGAATCATTATAACTGCCTTGGTGTTCCTTTGTGTTTTCCTATGGTGCTGATATCAGGTCAAAATTTCAATTTGCAACCAACCCATTTTAATGAATCACATTCCCATCAGCCTCACCTGTACTGTGCTTAGTTCCAATAACCAAATGTTAACACGCAAAATGAAGATGGTGCACAGATGGCAGGCTGATGTTAGCACAGCTCTGCCCAGGCTCTAACAGAGCCACTGGGGTAGTTATGGATATATAATCTTGATTAAACCGCATGGAAATCTGGCAAACGATAAACACGGCATTAAAAACAATAAATTGAGCAAATGCAGAGCACGACTTCTAGATAAAGTAAAGAGCATTGTTTCTCTTCTCATCTGCTCCCTTGAGCATTCCAAAGCACTTAATAGATTTTTAAACAGGGTTATGAAACTCACTCAGTGTTTAAATGGCTTAAATGGAATATGATATCGCATATGAGAGAGAAATGCACTTCAACTTTTTTTTTTTTTCTTAAGGTAATGTTGCTTGGCAGAATTCTAAATAGTATTGTTGAAAGTAAATAGATCTAAACGCAGTGGTGCATGCTGGGCCAGGTCTTTCATTAAGAACAAATGGAGCAGTAAGATTCAAGGACATGAACTGCCAAGCTGGTGGAATGCAAAACCTCAGCCATTTCCCCTCCGTTTGGGATTTCTCCTTTCTCCGTTTCAGTCTTTTAGTGCAGTCATCCTCTCTCTCTCTCTCTCTCTCTCTCTCTAACTGCTGTCTGCTCGGACCTCTCTCAAAGTTGTCCTTAGCTAAGCTTCCATCTGGGTTATTAGATTAACATTCCTACTCGCTCTTGGTCACAGTCTCAGATATTTGAATGCGAATTCTTTCACGTACGTCCCTCCCCTCCCTTATATCAAGTGCAGCGAGAGGAACGCAACAAAGAGCTGGAGCAAAGGAGCAGTGTGTGCTTGTATGTGTGCAGGGTGTAAAAATTTGCAGAGTATGGGGTGCCTCCGCTTCAATAGGGGCAACTTTTGTTTTGTGTGTGAGCCCCTGTCCCCCCTACACCCCCCTCCTCTCTCTCTGTCTATGCCAACAAGGGGGAGGGGTCGACAGGCTGACAGACAGACGCAGCTGGAGTGCATAGAGGGAGCTGGTCCCACCCTGCTAAGATGCCAGAGATAGACCCAATGAGAGAAAGAGAGGGAGGAAAGAGAGTGCTGCTACATTTCCAGCTCTCGCTGCCTGTCTGTGAACCCTCCTATTTATTAACGCACCCAATTTTCTCAGCCCTGGAGGTTTTTATTCTCTAGCTGCCTAACTTTGTTGTTGACTGAGCATAGTGTGTCTATGTGCATGAGCATAGGGTTCAATTTGGCTCCAGTTCTTTTTTCAGGCTCCTAGTTTTGCCACTGAGGGAAGATTGTGTCGTAATCCTCTACCTCTCACCACTCCATAAACAGCCCAAATCCAACATCTCTGCAAAGGAGAAAGTAGGGGTCCTCTTTCATCTGTGAGAAACCAGCCTAACATAGACATAATTACAGTGGATGTGAGAGGGTTTGACTTTCAAA
The DNA here is from genome assembly GCA_015108175.1 of Pelvicachromis taeniatus. NCBI lineage: Eukaryota > Metazoa > Chordata > Actinopteri > Cichliformes > Cichlidae > Pelvicachromis > Pelvicachromis taeniatus. The sequence goes on from VURO01022784.1 coordinate 54,929, forward strand.
GTAAAAGCATTATGCTTATCCCACAAGAAATGCCTGTTGCGGAGCATTTTTCTCAGTCTTCCTGCTGCCATATAAATGAGCATATCAGGGATGTGGTCCGTTAGGTCATGGGTTTAACAGTTGTTTGACATTCTCATTTTGTTTGAAGGACGTGTCAGTGTCATCTTTGATAGCAAAAAGATATATATTGCAAAAATGTAAACTATGAGAAAAACCATCTACATACCACTATGGCATCATAGACATAAAGTAAGAAAAAGACTATGCATTATGTGGATGTTCTGGAGTTAAGTGTAGGATTATTGCATTGGTAAAAAAGTTATTAATGGTTTTGGTATTGTTTGATAATTCTCACTGTAAACTCTCCTACATGTCTCTTAAGGGTCCACACAGTCCACACCATACCTGTGATTATTAACCACATACATGACATTTTGAAGTCAAACTTTGAATTATAAATTGTTACTACCTATTATTACATATAACTTAGCAATGTTTGCATACACAGGATATACTGCTGCTAATATATAAAGAATGATAAATGGAATAAATTCTTACATTGCTCTTTTCTACTGTACGTGAGCATCCCAAAGCATTTTTATAGATGTCTCATTCGCCATTCACACACACAAACATGTTCACACAAGTACTTTGTTTAATACATCTTAGTACCTATTGTCTAACATTCACACTCCAGTGAATGCAGCAGGAGCAACTCAGGGATTGCCCAAGGATTTGGGATGCTGACTGGAGCAACTAGGGAATCGCCACCAACCAACCTGCTCACCTCATGAGGCACAGCCACCCCACATCTATCTATCTATCTATCTATCTATCTATCTATCTATCTATCTATCTATCTATCTATCTATCTATCTATCTATCTATCTATCTATCTATCTATCTATCTATCAAGCTGTCGTTTATGGTCGTCCGTAATCGTTTTATTTTGAAAGGCACAGCGCCACACTTCCTGTGTTTCCCTCGCTAACTCCGTGTGGCTGGACGTAGCAGAGTAGAGGATGGCTGCCTACATCTGAGCTGCTACCTCTGCGCTCACAGAGGGAAAACCCAACGTAAATAAACAGGGAAAACGTGAGGAGACGAGAGGAGGAGAGGAGGGAAAGAAGAACTTTTCCCGACAGGAGGAAGTATCTGACAGACGTTTCCCCGGGAGGTTTTTTCTTTTTTCTTTCTTTCTTTTTCTTTTTTTAAATTTTGCGGGAACCAAACGGGATTTTGGACCATGCCTGCTGAAGTGAAACAGGTAGTGCTGCCGTGCCCGCCGGTGTCTTTTCTGCCCCTCTTACCGTATCTCCAGCCTCTCGCACTCTTCTGCTCTCTCTCGTGCTCCCAGTTAATTGTTTGGCTTCTGTTGCGTTAGCGCTCATTTTCATCTGGTAGCATCACTGTCTATGGCTTTCATGTGGGTTGGGGTTTTTTTCCGCTCATTTGAACATATGAGAGCAGTGATTGTCAGATGTATCGATGTCCTTCAGGAGAAAAACGCGTGCGTGCGACTGGTTAGTACATACACTACATGTACACATGTGCAGTCCGTGTGCATGTGATGTGTGTAAGTGTATTTACATCCATGTGTGTAGACTGCTGCAGGACATCAGATATAGGAATATGTACTTAGACCACTTAGTGACCGTTTGACTCCGAAAACATGACCATGAGATATGTTTAGTGGTGTCCCTGTGCGCGCACATATGCGTGTGTTGGTGTGATTGTCTTTCATCAAAGTGACTTACGACTTCTCTGACACATTCATGGGCTCTGATGTGTCAGTACCACCTATAGAATGACTGGTGACCCAGGGGCGAGCAGTGAAGTATTGAAAGTTTGTCCCTGATCATCGCCTGCAAGGCTCTGAAAGAGCCCAGGCCAAGATTTATAGCTCACAGGGCTGTATTACCAGGAGTGTGAGAGACACGGCATTAAAACCCTTTTGTCTTTCACTTGCACAGATACGGCAGGAATGTGCTTTTGTTAGCTCTTGCCAGTGTGTTACTGTGTCTGTGTGGGTGTGTGCGTACCAGGGCACGATGTGCATACATTATTGGAAGTGTTCCCTGTGTTTGAAGCGCATCCACACAGGCAGCCTACACCATCACAACACTCCTTCCCCAGCCAAGCTTGGCAGCGCTCAGATGCTCAGAAAAAAAAAAAGAGAGAAGGAAGACGACATCCAAAAAGAGATATAGTGGAGAGAAAAAACATGACTGAAGACTATCATGACTATCATCCGCACTTGTTTCCTTAAGAAGGGTGGAGTTAGTAAACCTCTGTCTGGCAGAAATATTCTGTCAGCTATCCATCTATCCATACTGCTCTGATAATAATACGCTAACAGTTGCCCTGTGGATGAGTGCCAACTGATAACTGGAGTCGCTTTTGCAAAAAAAAAAAGGAGCTGATTTTTGGGCTTCTGGGCAAAAAGTTGCCTGTTGATTTCAATTATATGATTAAGATGCCAACAACTTGAGAGCATTTCCTCTCCAGATACATCTTGAAACGGGTCAGAGACGTGCCCGCTTAGAGTCCATGACCCTCGCAAGGTCAAGATGTTTCACATACTTTAGGCCTTGCCGGCATCGTGGTGTGACCTTTTAAACTCAGATGGACATTCCTCAGACGGGGGAGCACCTGCTTTTGGACAGCAGTAGTTAAGGTGTGTTCAAGTCACCCTTGTGCCATAAATGGATTCATATCACAGACAGTGTTGTTGTTTTTTTTGCTGGTCTCATTATTGCTTTTTTTTGGTTGGGTTTTTAAGGACAGTATGAAACAGGAGGTAAGCTGTCGGTAAAGTCATCTGGGATGGGATTGTACTGAACTCTGTATGTCTCTCAAGACGTCTGGTGGCTGTAAATCTCTTGTTATTCTCGGACAATATACTCGGGGAAATGATGATGTCTTGACCTCATCTTAATGCTGCTGCACAGCTTATAGCAAATGAGTTTTTGCCCACTCAAGATTACAGCACAATCCACAATTGGTGGTGGTGGTGGTGGTGGTGGGGCTGCATCAGACCACATCTGAGTTAAATATAACCTGACACTTATTTTAGAACTGCACCAGCTGGATAGCGCTCAAATCCTCCGAATTTATTCACACAGGCCATAGCATCCTATGCTCGCGATAAACAGAATAGATCTGGAGAAAAGGAAATCTTCTAAGCAACCCAGGAGTCATCAACTTGCCAAGGTCTATCAAACCCAGCTTAGCTTTTTCTCTGCAAACTAGAAGGACTTGTCTGAGTAAGAAAGTAATTAATCAGTTATGCAGCCAAAGACTAAAAGAGGTCTCATCTTCAGGCTGTGGGTTACTGCCAGATTCCTGACAGTGGGGTTTTCAGCAACTGAGTCTTCTCTCCCTTATTTGATGCTGTTTGATGTCTTACAGAAATTAAAAAGCTGTCAAATTTCCTTCTTGTGGGCTTTTTTATTTATTTTTTTAATGGCAGCTCAGTCCTTTTGTACATGTTTGTATTCTTTTCTTCAGACCCTCCCTTTACTCCTGCCGAAGGGGTTGGCAAGATCAATATTGTAAGGCATATAGAGCATGCAGAATGCCATTGTTTTGGCAAGAGGATGTCATACAAATAAAAAAAATAATGCCAATGACCGGAAACATATAAGCGTTCAATAGCTGCTGCGAGTCCATCAATGCAAGGGGGCTGGGTGTAGGATGAGGGATGAGGGGGGTGTGATCATATGGCGATGCGTGGCTGGTGGCACCAGATGGCCTTCCCATCACACCGCCTGTCCATGCTGGCCATACTCTGTATGTTTCCCATACCGTTCCCATGGCTGCTCTTATATTGCATGACCTATGGCAGAACATGGCTTGACATGTCACAGTATCCGCCCGCCAATCACACCGCCACCTACTGCGGCTCTGTTTTTGGTTTTAAGCAATCTGAACTTAATTTACAAGGAGAAAGCGGACACCAAAGCTGTACCGCTACATGATAACTACCGGTTGCGATCATGCCCCCTCCCCAGGCACCACATGTAGCTTCTCAGTCCGCCGTATAAGAGCAGGTTGAAGTCACTTTTTGTTTTCTTCATTTTTTAAATAAGCTTTAAATATAAAAACACTTGTTTTGGTCAAATGCTTTATTCCTCTAGTCATTCTCAATACAAACTGTTTTACTGCCTCATGTGGTTTGAGATGCTTTGTCATGACTATGTCCCAGTGTCCCTAGTGTAAATGCTACGCCACTGATATCAGATATCAGCCCAATACTGATTCAAGTATCCGTGACAACTGTAATTATTCTGTTATTCTTTGTTATTCTATGATTAACTAGTACGCACATGCTGTGTCATTTGCTGGAACATTTTTTCTGCATGCTATCTTTGTCAACGAGTTCTGTTTGTTTGCTCAAATTTGTGATTTATGGGCAAACTTGTTGTGGTCAGATGGGTTCACAATGACAGGAAGCATTGTTGGCTTCTCTTTTTGCGGTTTCCTTTGCTGAAAATGATCTTAAGCCAACTTTGAGAGAATCAGCTTTGGATGTTCTCTGCAGTTGGTCTTTCTCAAATGTAGCAAGCATCAGGAAAGAGACACATTCACTGTTATTGGGAAGTTGGAGGCAGTGAATGAATTGTAATCGTGTTGACTTTGCAGTTGGCAGCTGGAAGGTTCAAGACCAGCTTGTTTGGCGTCAGACATTTCTGTAAATAACAGCTAAGCACATGTTTCTGAGCTCAAATCTAACTTTGGAAAATTAGATGAAAAACATACTTGTGAGTCAGTTTGTAGTTTTCTCTGGTTTCTTGGGGTGAGCAGTAGGAGGTGGTGCTAATATTAAAGTATTGATTTAATTCTTAGATGACAACAGATTTGAGTATTTGCATCCAGTCTAAATCTGTGGCTCACAGTCATTCTTTGAGGTTTCCTTATGTCAGACATGTGATCCACCAAGTGTGTTAAAACAAACACCAAGAAATATCTGCAAAAGCTATTTGACCTCAACAAGTGTTACACTTCACTATACATAGTATCGCTGTTATTCTGTATCAAATGGACATGTTTTGCATTGTGTGGCTGTGTTCTGTGGAGGACTAGGGGTCAATCCTTGGCATATCAGAGACCCCCCACCCCCTTCGCCTCTGCTTCCCCCTATATCTGTCATAGGCAGGCTGACAGTGTGACTGATGCAGAGCCTGCGCTCGCTCACTCACTGTCTGACCACTGGTGAGAACCATAATGCTCTCTCAGCTTTCATCATCACGCTGATGGAATTAAAAACAGGTGAGTGGCAGTAAACTGGAAGGCTGGAGATGGATGCCTTCATACAGCTGCCTTTGGAAACAGCAATGGGGAGGAGAAGCATTAATTAGATGGCAGCTTATTGTCCTGTAAGAGTTTTTTGGTGCCTTCCAAATATGGTAAGTCTTCTGAAGGCGAAGTGTAGACACGCTATCAGCCTACTCTCCCTTCAACACACAAATACACACACACAGGCGGATACACAGGAACAGCAATTGGATCCTCAGCTTATTTACCCTGTTTGTCTGGAGGCTACGTACAGGGCAGGTCTGTTTAGAAGGAAGTGGGCTGCATGGCTTCCCTGACTGAGTCCAATAAACACCTTCCTATCCGTGGCGCTGGAAGCCAACAAGCAACAAGAGCCGTGTTTTCGATCGGGTAGATAAGAAAGCCACTTGCCCTGGAGAGAGCAAAAGAGGCTCTGTCACATTGTGATCGAGGCTGGCCAGAAAGCTGGAGGGAAAGAACTTAAATTAAAGTTGTGCTGGAATCTACGCCGAGGCTACAGTTACTAGTGTGACAATATTTACATGATCGTTTCACATCCTTGAGGTGGTGCGATTATATGATATTAACAGTGTGCTCGTTACACAACCTGATGGCCCGTTTTGAAACATTTGAGCGGCGCTTTCCTGTTTGGGTTTTTACAGTAGCAGACTGAGAGTCATTGAAGGAAAAAAAATGAAAAAGGGACTCTTCTCATTAATGAGGCAATCTGTGCAAATGATCTGGTTTGTGTATGTGTGTTGTGTCACCACTGTAATTGGCTTTTCAGTAGGGACTGTGGTTTAAGTTGCAGATGTGACAGGTTCTTTGGGCGGCAGCGCGGGCGATTAAGGAGCCCGCTGATTGATAGCACCATAGCTGCAAACACCCGTTTCTCAGCACCTCAGTACTGTAGAAAAAAACAGGCAGATTTGAACCCTAACTGACAAATGGAGTGTACCGTAACTCTTTCACTATAACAATGTATGATTTCCTGCTAGGGAATGAAAGCCATATTTCAGTCTAGTTTTAAGACTCGCCATAAGTGGTTTTACTGGTACTGTGTGTTCTATTTGTCAGAATAGAAGAAGAGTACATAAAGAGCTCAGTGGGGCTTCCTCCTTCCCTTTTCCCACTCTTCCGTTACTCCATGCTGGGAACACTGCTGTCTCTCAGTGTCAGAACCTTTAATCGGAGAAGGGTCTGGTTCTGTGGTTACGGCTTCTTTGACAGTTATGTATAGTCCATATATGCTTCCCCTCCTTCATCCTGCAGCTGGGGACCTCTTGGAGAGGCCCCAAAGAGAGAAGGGGGGGGGGGGGGGTGCGCAATTCTTCATAAAGCTTCTCTCAACTAGAAGCACAGGAACAAATGCCTGCCTACTTCTGCATTGCTCCCCTTTAACCCCCTCCAGTACCATTCACGTGGAATGGGCAGTGCATGCAGCAGGAGCAGGAGGGCGGCTCATGGTCGTCTTGCATGTTTGGTCTGGACTTTCTTTTGAGGGATTAGCCCATTTCCTCCCTCTGGGCAGGCCACTGGAAGCAGTCAGGATGGCGGGGAAAGCATTGATCCGCCATCATCGTACCATCTGTCTCATGCTGCCTTCTGGGATTAATGATTCCCTCTGACAGCCCTTTAGTAGAGCTCCATCACTGCTGTCTGACCATTCAGATTGCACTGTCATGTGGTGGTTTGAGGAACGTGCACACTGCGTCTTTTGGTTTATAGTGAAACGTTAGACTCTGGAGGTTTTTTTTTTTTTTTCTCAAGGCAGTGGATTCTTTCAGTGAAGCTACAGCAACATAAATGTACAATAACAATGACACGCATAGCATTCCTGAATGATTGTTGCCAGATTTGCTGAGGCAGACTGACTAGCTTAGTGAGGCAAACAGCTGCAGTCAGTAATATGCTTGTTCATATAGCATGTGGCATATGTGGAGTATATATTTACACCAACTGTTAAATTTTGTGCCGATACAAAAGGTTAAAATAATTTCAGCTGATGACTTCAGTGCTGATGTTTTTGAGCTGGTGTTTGCTGTTTATACTTTAGAAACAAATGAATCTTTATTATTAAGAATAAATCAGTCATTTGACTATTCATGACTTTCTTTGAACATTTATCCTGCACAATTTATTTCACACAACATTGAAATAATGACCGCTAACACTTACCAGTTTTACCAATGTCTGATATCAGTAATTGGCTAATGTCATCCCATTTGCAGGTATCAGTTTTCAAAGCGAATATTTGCCAGTGCCAGTTTTTTGCTATCTATTGCTGCATCCCTAATATGTATTGATTTGTGCTCAACTGATATTGAACTTTGGAGACTGGAGGTGATGTGATATAATTTGCATACTGTTAGTGTTTTTTTGTAAGGGAAATAAGGGACTCGGTGTTCTGTGTAGTCTGCAAAGCAGTCACCAGTTTACTGTTAACGCACGTCGGGTCAGCAGCGATGCATACTCTGCTACATGGGCTCTAGAGCGTGCTCAGTGTTGTAAACACTGATATACTGATTTATTTAGCAGCGTCTCAGACTGAAAAACATTGTTGTCGTAATTGAAGTCTGTGTATATCCACCTTAAGTTTTTTTTTGGGTGGGGCTGGGCTGTTTTTGCACTCAAAACTGGAGAAAAGAAATGCAAACTGATACTAAACCTCAATCGTGATTCTTTTAATATGTGATTATTTTAGCTGTGGGTGATTCAATCTGGGACCCCCCCCCCCAACAATAAAAAAACAGTTCTTATCTAACAGTAGTAGATCCATGTCTTACTTGGAGCTCTGTCACAAAGCCTGATGGGTATTTGAAGTGCAAGCTAGCCGTTGCTGACCTGCTGGCACTTGAAGTGCGCTGATTAGGTCCGCCACTTCATTAGAATGCTGCTCTGAACCACACAACACACAATAGTTGCTATAACTGCTCGTGGCTTCTGTCCAGGGAGTAAAATAAAAAAGAATAACTGAGGAGGAAAGAGGGAAAGTCCAAACCACTGTAAGCTGACCGGCCGTGGGGGCTGCATCGGGCCTCAGCGCTGCCTCAGAGAAACGTTATGCTAACCAGTGGCAAAAGTTCAGCCAAACCAGAAACCTCCTAAAATGGGAAAGATAAACTAGTTCTGGGCTTTTTGAGAGTTGCGGATTCTCCGTGCAGACAGTGGCTTGTACAAAGTTCACCGCCCTCAACAATAAGAGGCGTCCACACACTGAGCTGCCTGTCGTATGCCGTTACATATGATGGCACAGCATTGTTCCACATCTCCTCATCATCTCTTGATATATGCTCAGCCTCTTTCCCAGAGGAGCAGCTACTGAACAATGGAGCGATGCGCCTCCTCGCACATTCCACGAGGCTCGACTGAGCTGTCTAATGAACCTCTATTGCATGCGTGGACTCCCCTGACTGCTGGGGCTTCACAAAAAAAAGAAAAGAAAGAAAGAAAACCATCTTGCCCCGTCACACACCCTCCCTCCCACTCATATTTAATTTGTTTGGTATGTGTAATAGGCTGTGAAGTGGGGCATGGCGCAGTGTTGATCTGTGCCAACCGGGTCTGCAGATACGGAGGGACAGGTGCCAGCCATCCACGCAAGGTGCTGTACTTAACACTCTGCACTGGGTTGGAGAGAGTACAATCCTGGCCCTGTGGAGCGGACTTTTAGAGCTGCCAGTATCCTGTTGCTGCAGCCAAGCAAGCTTTTAGTTTAGTAATAGGACATCATGTCTGCGTGTTCTTTTTTGAAGAGGGGGCTGCTGAAAGTTGCAGAGAAAGGGTTGTCAGCTGCAGGCCGGTAGAGCCACAGTAGACATGAAATAAAGTGCATTGACTTTCTTTCTGCGTTCACACCCAGGGACTTTCAACGTGAACACAGAGAAAGCTCAGAAAGATAAACCACTTTTCTCAGTAGCGGTTCCATTTGTTTACAGCCAGCATGACTCGGCTATCACAGTTCATTATGTAACGAAACACCGATGTGGTGTTATACATGTAGCAGCTTAAATTGCATTTTTGCTATATTTGGAGAGTGTCAGTGTCTGACAGAGTGGACTTTCATGGTCTGATGACCAGGATGCATTAATTATTGAGCCATTAAAGCACCTTTTTCCATCAGTGTTTGTGCTTTTCAGGTCTCAATAAACAACAACAAAAAAGAAAACAGTGGTAATAATAGCTCTAACCTCTGGGCAAATGCAGCTGTGGTTTTTATCTGTACTTGGAGACTTTCTAGAACAGACCAAGTACAGGTGTGAAGACTGAAACTACAAGTACATTGCCTCTAAACTCATACTTTCCCAAAATGAACCTTTAGCTGCCATCACCATCACACTCACACGAGTATTTATTTCCCTGTCGTCTTGGTTTCCTAGCTACTTTTCTGGATCCTTGGAGATTTAAAGAGAATTTCAGTTTAACATCCTGGTTGGTCACCAGCTGTATTTAGGCCTCCTTTTTTCTTTGTCTTTTTTTTTACCTCTTAAGATTTAGTACGTGTCAGAAAGAGTGTGCTAATTCCTGCAAGGATCTCGAAGTTAAGCAAACAGCGCCTGCTGACACAAGACCTCCTCGAGTTCCCGAATTCTTTCCATCATATTCAAGTACAGTTAAGAAGGGCTTAATCCAATAAAACCCGCTTTTCGTCTGCTTTCTGGTGCTCGGTCCCTCCTAAATCTGACTGTGTGTCTGCGGTGTCAGGGGTGGACTCTGTTGTTAAAGCCGCTAGGGACACACAGGGAGTATTTTCAGTGTCAAGGAGCAGCTACATTCCAGACTTGAATTCTCGTATGGGAGCACTCATTCCTCAGTCTGCTTCAAGCCACGGCCAACCTCCCCCTGTTTTCCATGTGACGCTTGTCCTCGGCCCTTCAAGTATAATGTCACTGAAACACTGGTGCTAATTAAGGCTGCTGGTGTCTGTAACTGGCCGACAGAACACGAATCAGTGCCCCACTCGGGCTTCGCATATTCGTCACTTACCGGTGAGACAGAAGTCACAGGAGACCAGACTAAGTGCGCCCTTTCCTCAATCCTTCATGTTCTCACGCCACTAGTGTTGTGACTTTAACACGGCCCTGTTAAAATCTTGTGCTGCTAATGGTGATGAAAGCAAAGGGTGCTGAGTGCTTTACTACCTTCTATAATTACCTGCAGAAATGATCTCAGATCCTCAGATCTTTTATGGAATGGAAATATTTTCAAGCGGGGGAAATGAAATAGTACTCTAGTTCGGTGGTCTTCAATCACGGGACTACAAACATTAAGATCCTCCTTGTATCACTATGTGATTGACAGTGGAAATTCCATACAGGCAGAAGCAGCTGTGGTACGGTAGTGGGAACATGCCAATCTGGCACAGCAGCTGTAATAAAATTGTTGGCTTTCTGCAGTGCTGACGCACACAGATAGGACACCAATATACTGTGACACATGTCAGTGTACACAGACTAGGTTGTGTGCACTGGAGAAGGTGCACGCAGCCCATTTTAGTAGTAAGGTGTCAACACACAAAGGGAGTAACCGAATGGGAAAATCAATGACATGTAAAATCTGCCAAAGGAGTGTGCGGCATGATGATATTTTAAAGTTCTGTGAGATTATTTTTGACCAGCTCTGTGATTACAGACAGGAAAAAAAAACAAGCCCCTGTCTGATAGTGTTCACACATCACAACACATGTGCTGCCACTATAAATGCTGTGTTATTTCCGTTCCATTTGCAGTGCTTTTAACATACAATTTGGCCAATATGAGATGTTTCTTTGGTCGGTTTCTTTCTTTTTGTTATTTTTGTTCTTTCTGTTTTGTTATGGAACCCTAACCGTAAAAAACGAAACAAAAAGACCCCCAAAACCCAACAAACCCACTCTGTATATCAGCCCTAATTCATTAGTGCTTTATTTTTTTTTGGAGTGCTGCAGTTTTCCGAATGATGAATATGCAAATATGTTCATGTTCCGCTATATTAGCAATGACAAATTGCCTCAGCTCTTCAAATAGTCCTGAATTATTCCAACAGATCTCTCTGAAATATGGTCATCGCAGCAGGGGCTGAGAGTTGGATACTTAATCTGAGGGACTGCCTTCAAAGGGAAGGCTCCTGTAACCTCTGCCACGTCGCGGTGTGGAAAACACAGTGGGCACGTGCACAGAGGCCGATTTCAGAATTGCAGTCCTCTGTCCACGCTCTGCAATCTGAAGCTTGCAGGCAGCAAGACTGGCATGAATGTCTCCAGTGCCCAGAGCCCAGATGCCACAAGCTGCCGCACTGCACTCCGGACTCGCAGCTTTTCTCTCCAACTTAGATAATTAACTTTCCCTTTCGGCCAAATGCTACTGCCGCTGTCCTGCCATGGATGTTCTTTTTGACACGTCCTCGGTGCTTTGAATAATCTCTGTTCCTGAGTGTTTGGAATCCCAAACCTTGGATGTTTGGTGCCAATTTGCAGCACCTGATGTCCCAGAGGTTTTCTTAAAGTCAGACTTCAGCACATTATGCTTATCTGCCTTGTATTTTTTGTGTGTGTGTGTGGGGGTGGGGGGGCAAAAAAGTGTTTACAGCAGGTGCTATACAGAAAGACTTTCTCCACCATTTCATTGCAGATAACCTCTCAGGGGACAAGCTGACATGTAAAAGAGAGTTTAAAACGAGGTTTCTGTGGTATGTTAACAATGCAGAGGCGCTGCTTTGCTGTTTGTGCAATTTGAGTATGCTGAGCTGATGTTACTGGAGCTGCTCTATATGAATTTCCATGTATTGTGTATATTTGGCAGTGTTGCGAACTTTGCAAGCAACACTGCAGTATTGTGCAATGAGGTTGTGAAGTGGGTCACCCTCTCCACAGTGCTGAAGATCCTGTTTCCTCTCTGAGGAGTATCCATGAAACTTGTATCCAGGAGAAATCTATCACAGGCAGACTTAATCGTCATTGTGAGCTGACACAGTTCTGTCTCATGTGGACACAGAGAAGGTAAAAAAAATGATATAAAATGCCTGAAATATTGCATTAATCGTCAAGAACGTATCTGTCTTTGCCACATCTGTAAAACCTGGAAGTGCTTGAATTAGATAGATAGAACTTTATTTGTCGCATACAGTTTCCCGTAGTGACATGGGACCTTTCCGACCAGACACACATTACACAAACATCACATTAGGGAGACAGGTCAGAATTGGAAACAGTAAAGTACACACATCAGGATCAGGAGGAGAAAAAAAAGACTCTATTCAGACTGGGCACCATACCCAGTCTGAGTACAGTAGAAAAAAACACCTCAGCACATAAGAACATAATTTCACATATTACACCATCAGAAACACGTGACAAGCAACGGGTGAAGAGACAAAACAACTGTGATATCAGGGACGTTTTGGTTTGAGCCGGCCATGCAGCTGGCTCCAGGGTGTCCGAATCGAGAATAGTTATTTATCCATTTAGTTCGAACAACTGCATATAATTTTTACAGTTGAACTAATGTCCATCACTGGTCATCAGGTCTCCCAATTTCCTGCTGAAGAGCAGTGCGTTTCGAAAAGATCTTATCCACGCTGCGTTCAATGCCCATATTCTCACAAGACCCGTTAGTTGCTCCGCAATGTTGACTGTAGTATGCACAAAGCATTACTCTGAGCTCCCACGAGGCAGGTGAGCTCCTCCATGATGTTTCCATTTGCAATCAGTGAACACAGAAGAACTCACGGCTCTCCCCAACAATCCATTCCAGCCACCAGGCT
>VURO01022785.1:0-15429 GCA_015108175.1 Pelvicachromis taeniatus
CTGTTAGTGCTGTGGTCCGCAGAGTGTGTTGCTCTGCATTACATTATTGTGTTGTTGTTGTTTCCCTTTGCTTTTTCCAACCCAGTGGACATGTTTTTTTGTTTCTTTCTCTCGCTGTCCCTCTCCCCCTCTGTTTTTCTCTCCCTCACTCCCCTTCTTTCTCTCTCTCCTTTTCCTGTCCCCCAATCATGGCATGTCTGTAACAAATGAAAATTAAATAAATAAATAAATAATAACAAAGGTCAATCAAATGGATCACTAAGGCAAAACCGCGATGGTCCTTTTGGTAGAATAAATCCGTTGGGCGTCCTTCCTGACCTTCAGACAATAATGCTGATAGGTAAAGATCCAAACGGGACAAAAAAAAAGAAGAAGAGGGTGAATTCTTTGAAAACCTAAATGCAATAATTGTGTATTTAATGAACGGAAAACTGTTGTGAAGAGAACGATGACTCTTTCGACAGCCACGTGATGTTTGTGCTGGTTGTTCTTGCAGAAGTCTCTCTCCAGCCATGCTTCACAAACTCTCCGGGGGCAGTGAGAAGATCAGGACGAGATAGATCAGGCGTAATGTTTGATTCAGCTTCTCTGATTGCATTCACACCCTGAATGAATTTTCATTGATTATTGCAGTTAACGCCTGCAACCATTAAATGAGCCATCTAACCTGTAGTGAAAGTAAAACTCTACTGCACATAAAGAGATTTCTTACACCAGCAGAGATGACAGATCCACGCTGAACACCATGAATGAATCATTTGGAGTATAGTTGTGTTGTGTGAGCTCAGGGTTCACAGAAGTCAGCGCTCATCTCCTTTCATTGTTTAGGTTTTCTGAATCGGAAGTGAAACTTGGAGATGAACCCTCTGAGCCCAATCCGTGTGTGCTCTGCTTTTGCTCTTCAAACATTTTCACTCACTGTGGGTTCATTTCTCAGTATAAAGGCAATTAAAGGCCTCTAATTAAACAGAAGCCTAGCAGAGGGAGAAAAAACAGACATCCATCCATTTGCTTCTCCCTTCCAGGGTCGCGGGGGGCGCTGGAGCCTATCCCAGCTGTCTTGGGGCGAGAGCCGGGTACACCCTGGCTCCAAGTAACCCGTCCCCACAAACTGCATGTCTGTGGACTGTGGGAGGAAGCCGGAGTACCCGGGGAGAACCCACGCAAACTCCTCACAGAAGGTGATTCCACCACACTGATGGTGGAATTGAACTCAGGACCTTCTTGCTGTGAGGCAACAGTGCTAACCACTGTTCCACCGTGCTCCAACAAACAAACAAACAAACAAACAGACAACCGCATCAGAATCCATCTTCATAGTATATTTACAGGTGTTAGCGATATGTGGCTGTTTGGTGTAACAAACACGCGGCGAGGGTCTCTGTGAGCGTCTCTCTGTAAAGCCTGACTGTGTGCGTCCTTCCATTATTCCAGCCTGTCCCAGCTGACACAGGGCGAGAGGGGGGGTGCACCCTGGACCGTCTGTCACGCGAAATCATCAGAACTAAAATCATTATTTTTAAAACTTCAAAATTAAGGATAGTGTTATCTTTTTATTTACTGATTTGTAAAACATGCTTTTCTTTGTTGGCTGGTGGTTTGAGGTTGGAGAAACTGGAGCACCCTCGTGCAGCAGTGATAACCACTGCCTCACATTTAAAGGACCACTCCAAATACATTACATAAGTGAGTATTGCCTCTGAGCTGGCCTAACCGGGTACACAAAGCCCCACCACCGCTGCAGAGAGCTCGCTTTAATGTTGTCATGTTATTAGATTTAGTCCAACAAACATTTTTCTAAAATGAAAAGTATATTTTAAGAAAGGTGGCGTCCCAGAGGGACACGTTTCTCTAAACCCATTCTTGTGCTTCTTCTCTTTAGCGTCCGCCTTTTCCGCTATGACAGACGACAGCTTCTGTTCTCACGGCGTGCAGATTCTCAAATATGTGACCGCACTTTTAATGAAAGCTGCTAATACAAAGTGTGGTGTGGGGGTTTGGTGCTCGCGCTGTTTGTCCACACGAGATGGCGTGCTGTTACCCACAGACCCGAGCAGCTCTGGCGGATTCACGTGGCTGCATGTGCAGCTGGTAACGTGCTGAAATGCAGCGCCGTTCTCCATTAATGCTCCGTTCTCCCTGTAAACAGGTCGATGGGAAGCACACATGGTGATGCCTCCCACAGCTCTGGTGTGTGTGTGTGTGTGTGTGTGTGTGTGTGTGTAGCTGTCTTTGAGGTGGAGCTGCACCTGCAGCCCCCGGGCCCGCTGCTCGACCACCTATAAAAGCTTCAGGTTCGCTCTCCGACAGCATCACTGTCTTTTGCTTTGTTTGGTTTGCACTCCACAGCACCTCCACCTCAGCCCGCCCACACATCCACATGCACCGCGCTGATGTCGCTGACTAACACACATCACTTTCAAACTGACTCCATGATGTTTATAATGTTTGTTGCATTTTCTCCTTTGCTGTTTGTGTGCTAATAAAACATGAAATCGTAGTAATCGTATGAGAGTCGCTCTGCTGTTCTGCTGTGTCTCATGTTCAAACTGTGGATGTGCTCTAAAAGCTCAGTGTTACACTTTCTCTACTCATCGTTATGACATTTTGTTAAACCGGCGGCTCAACCATGCACAAGGGGACCTTTGGCATCTACGCCCTGACACCTTTGCAGCGAGGGATGTGAAATTAAACAGGAAGTGGAAGAGAGACGTCCCAACAAACTACACCATGTGACTCTCCTAGCTTGCACTTTGTAGGAGCGCTCTCAGCTCAAGCGTTTCCCCATTACTCAAAAAAAAAAACAAAAAAAACCTGGTGACATGCAGGAGGCATCTGAGATGCAGCTGCATTACAACACTGTTGAATTATGGGAACATATTGGCACAGATGCCCCGCCCACCTGCCGTCCTGCTGTTAGATGTAGTTCCAGACATCTGTACACAAAAGGTCCTTGAAAGGTAAAACTATTGGATTTGTGAAGCTCAATGTTAATTATGATTAGGATGTTGAGGACGAGCTGAGGCCCAGATTAAGATAAAGAAGGATTATTTTTAACTGTTATCATGCAAAGCTGCTGTAGTGCTGAAATAAGAAAATATGGTGAATAGAATAGCCTCGATTTAAAGGTGCTCATAAAAATAAACTCACTGTTTTACAGCTGCTCCTTTTCCGGTGACTGGCAGAGGGGAAACGTGGTCTGTGGGCAGCATGTGGGTGCTGCAGTGCTGCATCATTGGGCCACTCTTTGCTTCTTAAAGTTAACTTTTACCTGGGCTGTCCTACCGCTCACCTGACTCTGACCTGAATCTCAAGCAGCTCTGTGAAGTTCCTCCTTAAAAGAAATGACCGTGCATAATGACCCTGCTTTCCATCCTGATGGTCCTCACAAGGACAGACATACACGCACACACACCGTTGGACAGCTCATTTGTTAAACTCGGGGGGAATGATCTGATTTCCTCTCCTCCGTCTCCTCCTCGACCTTTTCCTCGTGTTTTCCAATCAGTCTCTCTCCTTCTGCTCTTCTCGTCTTCAGTCTAATTTTCACTGCTTTATAATTTCCTCCATTGATTTTTTTGGAGGGAGGCTACAGTCGAGGGAGTCGGGCCAAAGCACACAGCCCGTCTCTTTTAACCGAACTCTGACGAGGACAAGAAATTGTCTTTTGGCCCCTCTATCGTTTCAGTTCACGAGCTCGCTCACCACACGAGCACGCCTGACCTTCTTTCAGACTGACCGGGTTTCATCTTCACTTCATTCTCTGCACAATATAGTCATGATTAAAGTCTTATAGATTTTTAATTGCTCTGTCCAAAATCGCACTTTCCTTCTTTTTGTTATTTCCGAGAGAGCAGCAGGTCGCTCGTCTACGCCCATCATGAAACAAACCTTTATTAAACCCGTAACACTGTCCCTTTGATGTCCTCCCTTTCTGACCGCAGCGGTGACCTCCAATTATTCACTAAATGTGTGTTTTTAAATAAGTTTGACCGTAATTATGTCCACAGATTTGGCTAAAAGGTAAAGCAGCCCACCTGCCTCACCCCACGTTGCTTACATCTAATCTCTAGTACATAATAAAACAGAAAGCACAAATATGTCTCCAGGGCTTATCCCAGTAATGTCTAGTAATTATTTACACATTGAAGTGTAAATAATATTTTTATATGGTCACACAAGAGATCACTTCCTGATGACCAGGAAAGCAAATCTAAGCATTAGCCAATAAACTAGACACAGTATAAGACACAAGCTCTGCATATTAACCATAATATTATGGTTAGTGCATCATTTATGGTTTGAACTGACGAGGAAAACTTGTCAGTTTAGGATTATGTTATATCAAAACCTGCAGTTCCTCTAACGTCCAGCAGAGGCAGCAGTGAGTCAGTCCCCACAAAACGTTACAGCAGAAATAAACGTGTTTACAGCCTCGCCTGGATTAAAGTGTATATTATTATGGGCGTGGTCTGTCAAAACAGACCACGCCCATAATAATATAGGTGGATGGTGACACAGGTGGATCTATCAGCTACCTGTCTGCTGTAGGCTTCAGCTCAGCTGTCGGGTCGCTGAACTGGACTTCTGGACTGTGTTTGTGCTGTTCAGCATTTTTAATAACGTCATGTGACCTAGAAGGGAACGCACAGAGATTACATGTACTGGTGCATTATGTGTTACTCAGATGTTGTGTGTACATTATATATGTCTTTAATAGTCATATAGGTTGTGGAAAAAAGCAAACAAAAACAGGTTTAGTTAGTCTGCCGGTGTGTAGTATGTTTGTCCTGCGTTCCTAAAAGCATCAGTGTTTGGATCATTCTTGTTTGAGGGGCAGCTTACGTCCATTGATGTGTTGAGCTGTGTGCACCATTTTCAAGTAGAATGTTTGACCTTTTTAACAACATCAGCTGAATGTTTGAGTAGCTCGAGTCAAGTATTGTGTAGGTGGACTAAAGCTAGCCACCTTTTTCCACAACTCAGATATCTATGGTCACTGGGAAATAACGGACCCCTCCCGCTTTCCTGTAGTCTACAATAATCACCTTTGTCTTGCTGACATTCAAACATGGTTACACCATTTTTCCAGGGTACTCACATCTTCCCTGCATTCTGTCTCATTTCCCTGTCAAATCAATCAATCCCACAAGTGCTGTGTAATATGCAAACTTGTCAGTGACCTTATTGGCGTTGTTTACCATGCAGCCATGGGTACAGGTCGAGTGCAGAAAGGGACTGGTGCACCCATTATGACTGTTAGTGAAGAAGACGTATGGCTGACCAGTGGTGTGCAGTGACTTTTACAAAAAGGCAAGCACAAAAAAGCTGTGCTTGCCCAGCTCCAGTCATTGTTAGAGGGAAACGCCCTTAAAATGGAGACAGCTACAGTTGTCGGGTGTGTGAAACAAGAAGCACGTTCAGCGACATGAAGAGGCAGAGAGATTGATTTATTGTGTTGGTATGTTGCAATTTATGTCTATTTTTAGACTTGACAAGGCAAGCACTGCTTGCCTTGCTTGTCCTGATGGAATGCCACTGGTTTAGACTGAGATCCCCAAACTTACCGACCAACCTAGCTCTATGTTACTGAATGCCGAGCTCATTCACAAAGAGCATCCACATGTCGGTGACCCTCCCATCCACTGCCTCTGTTCTGCAGGAAGGAGCATGGAGCAGATGATGGATTCAACCAACCCTTAAAAAAACCTGCTCACTGTGGGGATAAGAGCTATGGGTCCCCAGTCACTGACGCTGATCACGCTCTGTTGTTTTGGACGAGGTACACTGATGATAGATTTCATCCGGACGGAGGTGGAAATATTAAAAACCGTCACCTGCAGACATTCCTAACATGAGCAGAAATACCGTCCAGGCCGGGAGCCTCAGCTAAGCTTGCAAAACTGCTTAATGTGCATAAGTGAAGTGCACTTCAGTTTACTTCTATCACCTGGGAGGAAGCATGTCACGTCACTGAGCATCCTCATGATTATTGAAAAGGCCAGCATTTGTTGCAGTCATGAAGGCTCACAGTTTGTTTGTGCAGAAACAACAGCTGGCGCTTTGCCTCCATGCTGTAGATATGTGTGTGTGTTCTCACACAAACAGGCGTGTTTCCATCACTTCAAAGGACACAGCATTACATTTACATACATTTCCTGCAGACCTTAAACCGAGTCTTTGCTCTAACATTTGGTGTTTTAGTCCGTGATGACTTTTTGTGCATGTAAAGGAGGGCTGGGTCTTCACAGTGTGCCTGTTTAAACTGATGCATGTTCACACAGCACGAGGAGAACACACAGACAAACAGGAGCATAGAAACGGAGCTGCCATCTCTCCTGCACCGCTGAAACTGGACTCCTTCGTGCTTCACGCCGGTGTAGTGTTACATTACTGCGCGCCTCGTGTAAACATGTGGCACGCAGTAAAATGACCCGCGTTATGATTCGTGATTTATAAGAAATACGCAGCTAATATTCACTTTTATTCTTATTTTTATCAATTATTCTCAGCTACTAGAATAGCCTGAGCAACCGTGCATCTTCAGAGACCCTCTTCCTCCCTATTTATCATCATTATCAAACATGTAGTTGATGTAGAAATAATATTTAGCAGGATAAAAATGTGGTCGAGCTTCACCACTGCAGCTTTCGGCAGCACTGTTGGAGCTCAAAAACATCAGAACGATTATTTAAATGTGACATTTGCTATAACTGTTGAGGATTTCTGAAAACATTCTTTTTATCTTGCGACTTGTGAATTTCTGACTCTTCTCACAGATTTTCATGATGCATATTAAACAGGCCAGCAGTGATGATCTCTGCTTCTCACCCACTTACTCCCTCTTGTGTTCTGTTGCTATTCCTGTAAAGCAGCGCTGAGTCAAAAAGTCCTGCAGGAATCAGGCAGGAAAAAACGCTGTTTTCGTGCAACTCGTGTCGTGATGAAACAGCCGGCAGCAACCTGGAAGACGAAGCAGGGACCTGCAGCACCGACACAACGCTTTCATGCCACACGCAGGCCCTTCATCCCGCCGCAAAGGATGCTCGTCCACTCAGCGCCCACGTGCCGCACTTTGGCCTCGTCCGAGTTCACGAGCAGGTCAGAAAATAACTTCCCACGACCGACTAAACTCTCAGCGCCTCGGAATCCATCAAACACAACACTCTGCATTGTAGTGCTTCCATCACAGGCACTTACGGTGCCCTTTATCTTTGTGTTGCTCATAGCTTTGTATTATTACTGTATCGTCAACCCATTGGCCATTCTGCACATGTATTATATGGTTATACTTTAAACCAGCGATCATCCAATAAGAGCACGTTTGAATTGTAAAATTGTGGCTGCATTCAGGTGTCCCAATCTACTTTTGTGTCTCCAGTAACCGAGGCTCCAGCCAACAAACAGCAGTAGCTCGTTTCTAGGAAACCATGATGGTTTGGATGGTTTGTGAGTCGTCTAATTGTTGCGATTCTGCAGTATTAGTGTGTCTCTGGCTGTTAATACAAATTTTTTGATGTTTTAATTTTGTGTTGATGTAGAGTACGATCAAAGAGCGCACTTTTCATGAATCCATAACTTTAAAATACAAATCCTTCCGTATTTTACGGATCATTCATAATGTTATCTGCTCTCTACGTTGTATAGTTGACACATACAACAATGCAGGATTTCTTTTGCTTTTTAATTATTATTATTTTTTAATTTACTAATGAAACGCCACACACGTAAAGGCCAATTTACCTCATGGAGCCCTGCTCTCGAAACCTGACGTAGAGGCAATTCTGTCTGTGAAGCAGGATTTAAGAAAAAAGTGGTTAAAGTAAAAAAAACAAAACATGTTTAGCGCCAACTCCTGCCGTCTGTGGATTTGGTTTTCTCAGCGAAGGCCTCCACTCACTTTGAAACATAATCAGTCGCTGTCGGTATTTACTGGAAGCCAGAAGATGTCTGGGGAAGTGGACCTGCCAGGTCACCTATCAGCGCCCACTCACCAGATACCTGTAGGTGACATATTACTGGTACATCTCAAAAATTAGAATACTGTGAAAGAGTTCAATATTTTTTGTCACTAATTTCAGAAAGTGAAATAAACACAGGACATTTCAAACAGAAATGTCAGGCTTCTGGAGAGTATGTCAGTTTATTTCTTGATGCATGCTCAATCATCCAGGTAAGTCAGTCTCAAAAGGTTGATTGTGTTCATCTGGACGTTTTCAGTGGGAGGAACGTTTCATCATCATCATCATCATCATCATCAGGTGACTCCTTCAGTCTCAGCTGACTGCAGGTTTCCAACCTTATAAACAGCACATTTGCATAATGACTGAAATCAGCCCACTGAGGGAACAATGGGCTGGGAGGTCAGTTTATGATCATTAATATGCAAATTCTCATGACCATTGTCAACAACCACTGATCATTGATCAATGTACCATTGACAGAGAGTTGGCTACAATCACAGCATTGTAAGCTACATCAGACGCGTTCCCGTCACACACTCCTGATGTGAGGAGTAATACATGAGTCGTTAAAATAAGGTGCTGTTTGGTCTGCTAGCATAAGCTGGGTAATTGTCGTTATTTGAATTTTTTTCTTTTTTGCTTATTTTTCACAGGAAATGTCTGTCTGATTTCTGTCAACATTTACTGCATTTGTCTTTGTTGTTTTAGCGGAGATACTGATTAAACTGAATGCCAAGATTTTACTTTGTTTCTATTGTGAGAACGTGATCATACAGTGCACATTTGCACTGCGCCTTGTGCTTCTGGCACGCCAGAGTGTCCCTTATTTGATAGTTAAAAACGTGGCAAACCGGCTCCATGATGTAAATTAGCCTTTAAATTAGCCACGAGTAGCGTGTCATTTCCTTTCATACAACAGACGTGTCTTTTTTTACTGGATAAAATACAGTTAAATATAATTGAAATCATTAATGTATTTTATGCATAATTAAAGATATTTTATACATTTATCATTTGAAGCTATTTTAATCCACATTTCGTGGATTACACTCATCTATTGAGATGTAATTTTTTTAAATTTATTGTTTAAATAAATCCACTAAAGTTTTAAAAATGATTTTAGCAATTTATTTATTGGCTAAAGTAAGTCTTAAACCACGCCCACACCGCGGTCCGTCATACTTCGCAACGCGAACTGCGACACATGTTCTCGCGGGACTTGACAGACGTATAAACTCCTCCGCGGCCGCCGCTCTTCCTTTCTCTTTCTCCCCTTTAGAGGTGAAGGTGCAACAGTTATCGGTCGTCCCGAAGCCGGGTTCATCCGACACCCTCACCAAACTGAACTGAGCTCAACCTCCACAGCAGCACAATGCCGCCCAAATTCGACCCCAACGAGATTAAAATTGGTATGTTTTGAGTGTAATCAAAGCACTTTTCACAGCCGGGATGGAGTCGCTCTCTGCCGTCTGCCTCCGCCTGCCGGGCGGCCTGCACACGGCGTTCACAAAATGGTAAAGATGGGACACGAAACGCGACGAAGAATCGCAGTTTAGGCGTCTGTCGTTGATGTTTGTGTGGATAATGATGTATGTTGAGTGAAATATGTCAAATCGGAGGCAGGTGTAGCTGCTAACGTGCTGTCCCGCGTGCTGCAAATGCTAACCGAGCAGCTAATGCTAACTTTAGCTAGCTACAGTTAATTACCTTATTACTAACAACTGAAGCACATTTATGAGGACGCCGTTAATCTTCTAGATGGGTCTTTATGCGACGTGGCGACCACGTTTGGACCGCTTTGAATAATCACCATTGTTGTGTATAACAGATGCTATGATGCTAATATTGGGATTGAGTCAAAGCTTCACATGTGCTGCGGTTAGAGCCTTTTCTAGGTGGGGGCATGCTCTGCTTTTACAACATTGCTGCAACCTGAATGCAGGTTAAAACTGAACACTACACTTTTCTAGTGGAAACTGTAGTTTGATCAACGTGACACACACACATGTCAAACATAAAGGAACGGCCAACGTGACGGTTCTGGCTGATGGACATTACTTATGATGGGACTGTTAAGGTCCAGATGCAGGGGATTTCTTTCAAACACCCGATCTGCACAAATTGGTTTGGCTAAAGCGGGTGACGTTCTGGAAAGTGGTGGAATTGGTTGACATGTTGTGTATTTGTATTGTGGCGTTACACAATAATGTGGAGTTACATTTGATTTCCAGCAGCAGGTGGGCAAAGGAGAATGGAGGGAGTGCGAGGGTCTGCTGGCTGTGTTTTTACACATGTTTCAGCTCCTGTAGATGTGGAAATCCTCATTAGATGAGAACTTCTGGAAGCATGGGCTGTCGTCTGATCACTTAACCTTCAGCAGAACAGCTGTTCCACAGGACTTGGGTTGTGGTCATGCTTACAGTCGGCCTGTGAATGCAGCAGTGCATTTTGGCTAGTTGGTTCCTGTCCTTATACGTGTGATCCATCACTACTGCTTTAACTACAGACCTAAAAAGAGCAGATTCTTTAGCTTGACGTGCAGGTATCTGACACTTCAGCCCACCTGAAGTGAGACGTTTGAAATACAAGCCCTCTGCTCTGCTGCTGTGAGGTCACCACTGTGGTCTAAAGTTTGGTCAGCATCATATCACGTGTTTAGATTATTATATTTCTGTGATGTGGTGAAGAACAATCAGTCATTTCATAAATGTTTGACATTTATTGGCCAAAAGGTTATGTAGAGTCGGTATTCACAGTGCTGACCCTTTCTCGTCACGTCTTCAGTTCTGTGGCGTGCTGAACATCAGCTTCTGAGCCAAATCCTGGTTTTAGCGCCTCTAGTTTTGAGGGCTGACCATACTGTCAGACCAACTTGTTCCAAATATCCAAGATTTTGTGTCGTGGATTAAAAATGATCACATTACCATTTGTGTAGAAGCAGGAGTCCACAAACTGAGATCAGTGCAGGTGGTTTCTCTCGTAGCCTTTGTTAGCGGTTTTATTCTGAACCTTCAGAAATGTCTCCAGTTTTCTTTCTGTGCGCTTTAATCGGCTCTGTCGTTCCTTTCAGTGTTCATGAGGTGCACAGGAGGAGAAGTCGGAGCCACCTCAGCCCTGGCCCCCAAAATCGGACCTCTGGGTCTGGTAAGTGTCAGAAAATGTCTGATTTGGATCAAAGCAGCCTCCCGCCACTGTGCCCGTCTGTCCCAGTGACCGAGTATAATCCAGCGGAGGCTCAGATTGACCCGGCTTTAGGAAACAGGGCGGCCCAAAAACCCGTGGACCGCTCTGTGCCGAAAAGTCTGGAACACAAACTGGGACTCTGACCTGTTCTCGGCGTGAGTCATCGTTTCGGTTGAAAAAAAACATTGTTTTTTTTTTTTTCTTTATGGTAAAATTCTTCGGTCAGTTACGAGGAAGGGTGGAAGAAAAAAAACAGGAAAATGCAGAGTAATAAAATCAGGGCTCTAAAGGTGTGCGCTTTAAAGAGCCGTTTTACGACAGGAAGGCGCCTCTCATCGTACCTGAGTGATTTACAGAGCGCGCTCTCTCTCTCTCTCCTCACTCTAGTCTCCCAAGAAAGTGGGTGACGACATCGCCAAGGCAACCGGTGACTGGAAGGGCCTGAGGATCACCGTGAAGCTGACCATCCAGAACAGGCAGGCAGCGGTGAGTACACCAGCGCCACCTACACACGTCAGGCCTGTGTGTGTGTGAGACGTTTCATTGGATGTGTCATTGTGTTGGACAGATCGAGGTGGTTCCCTCTGCGTCTGCTCTGATCATCAAAGCCTTGAAGGAGCCTCCTCGTGACAGGAAGAAGGTCAAGAACAGTGAGTGTCTCTGAACGCACCGACCTGAGCGCACTCTGCTCGCTCTGGTGCTTTTTGCTCATCACAAACTTTTTTTTTGTTTCTCAATTTTCCAGTTAAGCACAGCGGCAGCGTGACCTTCGACGAGATCGTGGGCATCGCTCGCGTCATGAGGCCTCGCTCCATCGCCCGGGAGCTCTCCGGTAAGACCTCGCAGAGAAACCTGGATGTCGAGCGGCTTTTCTCCCCGACCGCTCTCCACGCGTCTGCTCAGCCTCCCGCCACTATGCCCGTCTGTCCCAGTGACCGAGTATAATCCAGTGGAGGCTCAGATTGACCCGGCTTTAGGAAACAGGGCGGCCCAAAAAACCCGTGGACCGCTCTGTGCCGAAAAGTCTGGAACACAAAGTAAAGTAAATCGAAGATGGCCGACTCTCGGCGCCATCCAGGCTCAATGTTAGAAACCCGTCTCTGGGAAACGAGCCTTTAGTGTCGTTTCTAAACCGGCCGCCTGGTTGAAAATGTGTGATTCAGTCATTAATGCGTTTCTGCTCAAGATGATTTTATTTATTGCGCCTCATCAGGAACCATCAAGGAGATCCTGGGAACCGCTCAGTCTGTGGGATGCACCATCGATGGCCGCCTCCCCCATGATGTCATCGATGACATCAACAGCGGCAAGGTTGAGTGCCCAACTGAGTGAACAGGACACTGTTGTAAAATAAATGTTTGACACAACAAACACCTGGACTGTCTTTTTTTTCCTCCCACTTTAAATAAAAAGATGGCGGCCGTGTTTCAGCGTCCTCTGAAGGAGCGCCGGGGTTTTCAGCACCTTTGACCTAAAACACGAGATGAATATGTAGATGAGTTTCAATTTTAATATTTATCTTTTATAAGGCAGCGAGTGGCGCTATATAAGAATCCAAAATACAGAAAGGTTGGAGAGGAAGACGGAGAATTCCCAGCTTCCTGTCTGGTCTCACGTGCAGCGAAACGGGCTTCAAGAACAAACGGCGTTGTGTCTACGTCCGGATACGTGAGGCCGTCAGCTGAGCGTCTGCAGAGCTGCAGCTTTAAACCTGCAGTTTGTTTTTTAAAATTAAACAAATTATCGCTCAGCTCTGTAGTCATGGGGCGCTTCAGAGGGTCCCTCCAGTATCAGTTGTGCAGCGACGGCACAAACATGAACAGCCTGCGGTGGTTTATCGTGGTTCAGGAAGCCCTGACCTGAACAGGTGTCGGGATGCCACAGCACGAGTGTATGATCAGTGTGGAAGTACTCGTGGAGTTGAGCTGTAGTGCTGAATAAAGACCTCCTTCAGGAGAAACTTGTAGGGGTTCAAACTTCCTGTGAACCTCGGCCTCATTTCTGACGGTTACAGAGTGAAGAATTAATCTGAACAGCTTAAACACCGACATGGAAGAGTGGATATGTGGCGCCCCCGTGTGGTGACGTCGGGGAAAGCCACGTATGGAGCGCAGCCATTCAAAATAAGACCTTAAGAGAGAAATGAGTAGGAGGGTGTTTCAGAGAAGTTTAACGTCCCCACAGAGGCTCCCAGTGAATAACTCCTGTATCAGTCGGTGAATCGTACAGAAGTTACTGGAATAAAAATGTTAGTCTTCCATATAATAATTCTGGGTGTGACAATAAATAACAGTCCCGTGGAAACCTCATAAAAAAACACAATTTCTATGTTTATAAGTTTCTGTCTTTGTGGGGTTTGTGTACATGTGCAGAGAGGTGGAGGAAGTCGATGTGACTTTTATTTCAGTGGGTTTACGCAAAAGTCACAAAAACTTAACGAACAATAAGTCTTTAGGTGTTGCTCTGTTACTGATTATTCTTGTACCAACATTTTGGAAAAATCAAACTGGTCATTGATCCTTTAAAAAGGATGTCAGATGCTGAAAAGAAAGAAATGCACACATTTACAGTCAGAAGGAGAAACGTTTTCAGAGCTACAGGAGCAAATACTGTATCACCAGTGTTTTATAGGAGGCGTGTGGAGGGCGTGTTTGAGCTGTGCTGTTCGTTCGGGACGGACGTGCACGTAAACGTGTAAATGCTACGAGGCGGGCGGCGTTACCAGCTAATGCAGCAACAGCACAGTTGGCGTCTGTGGGGCTGGCTGACGGCTGGAGCCCCTGGTGAACTGCAGGTTTTGGTACTTTGGTCATTTTTCACGTGCAGAGGCTGCAGCTTGATCCAGATCTGCCTCAGTTCAGAGCTCTGATGGCAGACGTTAACATCGGTACGTTGGAGTGAGTGAAGGCCACTCTGTGCTGCTCCTGTTGGGAAGGCTTCATTATAAAGACTGTAGTCCTATTCCGCTGAGCCCCATGCCTGTGCTGTAGGCCTGCTCAGATGAAGATAAATTGGTTGTAAAAGATGTAACCAAACACAGTGAAGACAGAACAGCAGGAAAGTACAAGTCAGTCTAGACTCGGCTCTGCAGCCCCAGCCGGCGTGACAGCGCTGAGAGCTTCCAGGCGGCCTAATAACTGTGATGCGTCTGTGCGGACGGGTGGTCTGTTTTTGCTGCTGTCACAAATTCATCAAAACCGAGCGAATGCAACACTTTAAGAGTCACAACACGGCAATTATCCACTCTGTTCCTGCAAACACACACTCGCAGCTCATGAGATGTTTTATGGGCCACGGTGCAGGAGGTAAAGGAGCAGTTTATCACAGGGCCTCGTTTAAAGAGGTGGGCGGGGCCACAGTGTAATCAGCCACTGGTTTGGGAACTAGAGTAACCTGATGACCAAATCTACAGTTAGCCTGTTCTGCCTCCTGTTAACGTCAGAGTAGAGACGCTGGCCTCAGGTCAGGGGTCGGAGATAAAATAAGATAAATGCATAAATGACGGTGCCATCAGGAGGAGCGTGCTTCATGCCCCAAATAAAAATGGAACATGCCATAAAGTCCCTAACACTCACTGAAAAAACATCTGAAAAAGGAGCCTCACCTGCTTCAGCTCAGGTTTGAGATTACGGTCACGTTGTTTGGACAGGCGGTAGAGGAGAGCACCAAATCCATCCTTCTGTGTGTTTAAGGTACACCCCGGACAGCTGGCTGGTCCATCATCCCACATCCAGCCCATATTTCATCCAACCCCACCCTGCAGCTTCAGGATCTGGAAATGAAGCCTTAAAGGGAACCCCGACTATTATGACAAGTTTGCACTAAAATATGTGCTTTCAATAATATATACGTGGTATTAAAATACGCAAAATGTTTTCCTTTTAAGCACATTTTATATAAACCGATTTACCAGGAGGCCGCCATTGTTATTTACTTCTCAATGCACTCTGGGTAGTGACGTCACATAGTTGCACCGCATCAAGTTTAGTTAGCGGTGCACTGGAAATGGCTTCTGTTCAGCCTTTCCAGTTTGAACCAGAGCAAAACGAGAGAGAGGATGACGATGGTCAACCAGGACTTAGTTTAGATGAAGATGAAAACAATCGGTCACACGAGGACGTGAGAGTGGGGGGGAAACTACTGGTGTCTATGTGGAAACTGCTGCCAATTGCAACAAATCTACTACACAGCTAATACTTCCGACAACTTATATACGTCATCGTCCCAGAATGCATTGTGTCCGCAAAAACATGGCAGCTCCCATGGAACCAAAACCATTTTA
>VURO01022789.1:0-17225 GCA_015108175.1 Pelvicachromis taeniatus
GGTTGTTGGTGTGTGTGTGTGTGTGTGTGTGTGTGTGTGTGTACACGTATATGTATGTACATATACGTATTAGGGCTGGGACAACGCGTCAACGTAATCGATTACGTCGATGCGTAAAATACGTCGACGTAAAAAATTTGCATCGATGCGTCATCACTTTTAAAAAAACACATGGCGGCAGCGAGTAGCGGTAACATGTCGACTTAAACCACGCCCCCCGAACACGCAGTTCTACAGTATGGGGATATTTTAACCGAAAAGAAAGTGATTCAGTCATTTGCCGGCTTTGTAAGGTGAAAATGGCCTATCATAAAACAACCGTAAGTTTTCAACTTTACTAACGCTGGTTTTTACCCTTTAATTCATCCAGACACCCCCCACGTAGACAGACACTCACTCATAGACAGAGATAAACACCCAACCTCCGTAAAAGCAAAACTAATTTAAGCTGCTTAGCAGTAACATATATCATTAGATTAATCGACGCTTCGAATAATTAATCACTAGATTCATCGATTCGGAAAATAATCGTTTTGCCCAGCCCTAATACGTATGTATTTACAGTTATCTCTGCATATGCCTTTTATTTAGCCGAGATAAAGTACCTAATTGTATACCTCATAAATACTGAAATAATAAGCAATGAGTTATTGGAATTCAAAACAATGTAAAACAGGAAAACCTCAGTGTTTACTAAATGTATACTGCTATACTGTATAGTTGTGTGTTGAGCTTTAGATAGATGTAGATAAAACTGTATTACTGCTACAACATAATACTTCCAGTAGAATAATTCAGTACAACCAGCCAAAAATAGTGGGCTGAGGTCTGTGAATGGGGTCACAGACTACACAAAGAAGCATGCTGATCTACTTTATGCTGGGTTATGACTTCATGATTTCAACAGAGAAATATCCCAATCTTGATGAGGATGTAGGATGTGTTCACCAAAACTGGTGCACTGGAGAGCAACAAACGTAATAGTTAATGACAATCAGTGCTGAATCTTGGACTTTCCAACCAAAAGACTAGAAAAACGTGTTATTGCACAAACAACAAGAATGACACTAAAGGATACACAGTTCATATTGCATTCTTTGTGAGGCCCATGGACAGGTCGGTAGTAATTTCCTCTTTCCTCTCTCTCTATGTTTCCCTTTTTTCTCCTCTTCCAAATACAAGACTACAATGCACTTCTCTATAACATTTTTATTTATTTTTTTGGTTTTTTTGGACATGGTCAATCTGAAGCCTGCAAGAAGAGACTGGAAAAAGAATAAACTAAATTGCATCTTCAATAACATTTTACACCCCCTCTACAGTGATATTTTGTGTTTGCTTCAGCACCCCAAGGTGCAACATCGAGGTCTCATGGCGATCGTTTTCTCCACCCAACAACACTCTCTTTAATCTCCACAAACTGCAAAGGTGTTGAAAACGGCAATCTGCACTGATCTAAAATTACCAAATATCCTGGATATTAACGGGAATGTGGATGAAGCAATGCATGTTCGACCGTAAACTGATGCAATTTCCCTTTGCATTTTTTTTCTACATATAAGATACCATCATCCATGTTGAGATCATATTTTTACTTTAACCATTTACCAATGCAGTTTTTTTTTTCAGACTTTTTAAAATTGTATGATATCATAACTGCGAGTTTTTGTGAAGGTGACAGTTGGCAATCCTCAAATCTAAGCAAAAATCTAAATGCAAACAGGACAGTCTGTGAAGTATACGCCGTCAGCATCTTTGGAACCGGATATTAAGTTTAGTTGTGAACTAGTCCTCAGGATCTCGGAGTCTCTGTAGCATCTTATATTTTCTTCTGAGGAATGAATCGATTTGAATGTGAATGTATTGTGGAAGTCAAGTGTGGGTCCCCTTAATGTCTGAGCATGTCTACTAGTTTTTTGCTGTCCTCAAGAATTGTAAGTACATAAAACAGTTATGTACTTTACCATGTTGCTTTTTATTTCTGCATAAATATACAGTCACTAACATAAGATACATGTTGTTAGCATCAGAATAGATCTCCTGTTGAGCTGTGGTCATACATGGATGGTCAGCAACAATACATAGGCAGGCTATCATATTTGAACAATGCCTAGTTGGTACTGAGGGGCGTCAAGCGTGCAAACAAAATATCCCCCCAAAATTATTCCACTATCGTCAGATACAAGACAAGATTGATCCGCCCTTTCATGTTGTTTACACCAAATTTTCATGCTGTGATCTGAATTGTCACAGCAGAAATTGAGATTCATCAGACAAAGCAACATTTTTGAGTCTTATGATACCCGATTTTTGGTGAATCTCTGTAGAAATGGGTGGCACCAAATATGTTCGTCTTCTTCTGCTGTAGCCCAGGGGGTTCAATGTGTTGTCCATTCAGAAAAGCTCGTCTGCATACTCATGTTGTTTGAGTCACTGTTGCTTTCCTAGGTTGAAGAAGTCTGGCCATTTTATTTTAACCTCTTTTTGACTAAAGAGCTGCTGCTCACTGGATATTTTCTCTGTTTCAGACTATTCTCTAAATGGATACGTGGGAAATCCTACAACTCATCAGTTTCTGACACTGACTGTCCCATCTAGCATCAACAACCATGACACGTTCAAAGTTGCTTAAACCGTCTTTCTTTCTCATTCTGATGCTTGATTTGAACTTCAGCAGGGTGTTGTGACCATGCCTACATGCCTAAGTGAGCTGAGGTTCTGCCATGCAATTGTCTGATTAGAGATTTCCATTAAGTTGAACGGGTGCTCCTAATAAAGTGGCCGTGAGTATATGTGTGTATTTTATTTTCTCATGTGCAAATTCCTAAATCAAGGCAGTTAAAGTAAGAATATTGTCTGTACTCAGAAGATAGGTGTGTATTTCTGCATATAAGTAAGGTTTCACATTCACTTATAAATAAAACCCCTTACCCCAGTAACACGTTTAGCCATTTTCACCACTGTCAAGACAAAAGACATCATCCAGCAGCTGCCAGCAGTGGCAAACAATAGATTTTACTGTGTTTTCTACGATATCAGATGTTAGATCTTGGAATAGCAAATTGGGAAATGAACTAAACAGCAGTCGAGAGATTTCTTCAAACAACTGTCGTTCAGAAAGATCAAAACTGCAGTGATCCTGTAAGGAGATTGAGTTGTTCAACTCCTGTTTGTCAACGCTGTGCAGCTGAAACTGAAAAGCTGTTCAGTTTTTCTGTGAAGCTAGTGTCACTTAATCCAAAGATGTGATCCTGATATGAGTTAAGAGTCGAGGTTTTTTTCTGCTGGCTCCCAACTTTAGTTTTTGTTTCAAATGAATGACGACTTACCGCATTACTTAAAAGTAATGCGTCCGCCGCCTGAAGTCCGTACGGACTACCAGACACACAGCACTAAATTTGGTTTGAAATGCTTCACTGAAACTCCATTTAATTTCACAGGAGAGTAACTTCAGAGTGGACACAGTTATTCTTGTACTTTAATAATAATTTTGAACACTGCGAACACAATGGGATATACATTTACGCATCTTCAGATCTGAGTCTCTTTTTTCTTTTCTTTTTTACGTTTGTTGGTTTTTGCTGGTTATTTTTTCGTAGATTTTTACATACAGTAATTTGAGGATTATTTGTTTCATTAAGTCGTGACAGATTGACAATGGCACTACAAAATAAAGAGCTTGAAATGGGAGAAACTGTCCTTTGAACAGAATAACTTCCGAAGCCAGAGCTAAGGTCCATTTGATTTAAAAGGTAGGCCCGAAATTAATTAAAGCTCGTTGACATCACTAAGGGTCCATAACATTTTTAAAGATGCAATAAGTCATTTTAGCTGGAATTTTTAATCGCATTTTGAAGATGGTGACTACATCCCTGATAGGATTAGCCATCAAACTCTTAAAAGATTCATCCATCTTTCTGTCAGCCATCCTCTAAGACATCAAGACCATGATTGGATAAAAGAGGAAAAAATGTTCCCTGCCCTGTTGTCATTACCAATCCAACACTGGCAGATCTATTTTTACTTCAAGTAATGAGGAAGGAAGTTGGTTAATACTGCCTTGAACCTTCTTGAAAGCCTAGCAGGGGTTTCAGCCTGTTTAAACAGGAAGCAGGGCGTCTAATGGTTTCTTTAATGTGAAGTTTAAATATCTCAGTGAGACCTTTAAAAAAATGTACTGTTGAACAAGTATGGATATTATCCTGTCATTCTTTTGAAAGCTTGAACTCTTATTTTTATGCGCTTAAGGGAGTAGGCTTCCTTGTGTTCTGATGCTATTTTGTTGAGTCTACTGGATAAAACTGCTGAAATTCATTGGTTTTAAACACTGCTCACTTTGAAGATTACATCAAATTGCTTTATTTTTTTTATAATATAAATGTTACTTTAACAACAAATATTGAATCAACAAATTGCCCCTTTTTTACTACACAGAAATCCTTCATAAAATACAAAAACTAAACACGGAAAGCACAACAGTTGCCATAATATCAATGTTTTCAAAAGCGGACAAATTAATATCTCCAATTACATATTGTTATACCTTTTCCCAGTGAGTGGTCTGTCGTGTTTTTTGTCATTATCCAAAACACATCTTTGCATTCTAGTTTTGTAACCAGTGCTATAGGTTCTCGAGTTTTCATTATTTGCCTTACACTCACGTTGGTAAAAACCTAACCTGTAAAGCACATCTGAACATTTGTCACTATCACAATGGGCAATGGGAAATGACTCTGCAATAAAAGAACATGCCTTCCTGCAGGTCTGGAGCCAGTTGTTAGCTGTCCATATACCAGGTCCTTTGGAATGTCTGTGTAGATTCTTGGTCATCCTGCTCACCCAATCATGTGATATACTGAGGTCCTCAGATCCTCATTGCCTCTATTTTCCATGTTTATGCTACGTACTTACCTTGATCTCTTTGTGCCTTCAGTAACCTCAAAACCTAAACATCTCACACCTCTCCCCTGCCCGTCGTCTTCTCAGGATTACAGGAAAAACCAGGTCGGAATGTCATTCGTTCACCCACCACTCGGACGCTCACCTCCCTCCAGAGCCAAGCACTCTCCACCTGCAAGTAAGCTGCAGATTCAGAAACCAATTGCCGCTCTCCCTACGCTCAGATCCTAACCACACTCTCCCTCTGTTTCAGTGCCTCAGTGTCAGAGATTCCCCATCACGTAGCCTCTCCACAGAAGTGTTCTACAGTCAGTGCCCTCTCCAAGATGGAAAACCAGGTGGTGCATCTGGAGGTACTGGGATGCCCAGTCATCAGTGTATCTCTCTTTGCTGCACTGATGTGATCCAAAAAGCAAAGCGAGACATTTGGCATCAGCATGTCTGCAAGAGCTGGAGACAGCAAGCCAGTGAAGGCATCCAGCCACCTAAGGGACTCTATTTTCTATTCAGGCTTACCCCAGTAGTGTTTCTTTGTGCCAAAAGGTATCCACAAGTCACTGGAGCCCTGGCCTTTGACTGCCTAATGCACAACAGCCACCCAGTGATACAGTATAAATACTAACCCCCTCACGTGGTTTAGCCCACCAGATGAAGCAGTGTACAACAGTGTACAGGTGATGGATCAGATCCGTCCATCCTAACAAGTAGGATTTAAAGGAGCCCTGGATACTAGTAGTATGTAATTACCTAACCCTAACCAAAAAGTGAGCCTTAAAAGTAACAAAGAGCAAATGAACAGGATCGGTAACAGTGATGAAAAACTACAGTTGAAAGAAGAGGGGTCACCAAGTCTTCATGACATTCACAGTATTTCATTCACGATCATGAATCTTTATAAAAAAAAATATATAACAGTAATTTGTCCCATCATTGGCAAGCTATTTTAGTGTGGGCGAAAGTGGTGATAAACTGACTAAGTGATGTTGCCATCCCCACAGCCATGCGCATACATTTCCCCATGATAACGATTCACTTGGTCTGCCACACTCTCCTAATTACATACTTCAGTTTTTGTGCTTTTTTATGGTGTGTGAGGGGGGGGGGGGTCACTAAAGCGAAACTGAGAGACAAACAGAGTGAGACAAACATTATGCATGGTGTCTCCACCCTGCAGGGTAGTAAAGCATATCAAAGGTTGGCTAGACTGCACTGGGCAGCTGCTGTGGCATAAAGATGCGCCACACTGCCAGACACACAGATGTAGAGTAATGAGTCATTGTGTACTGGAATTTTGTCAAAAGCCTGCTTCTCTCTTTTCCTCTCATGTTCTTCATCTCATTCTCAACCACCTTCTCCTCTGTCCATCTCATCTTGTGCTTTCTCCTTGTACTGTGTTTAGAATTTATTAAACTTAAATTAGATTTTAATGAATGCCCAAAACTGTACTGATTTCCTTTTTTTTTTAAAAACTGTTGTGATGTGCCTCACTTCCAACCATGTGCTTTATAATAAAGTTTAATAAGGTCAGATTACACAAAGCAGTAACAAAGGGCAAAATTTGTAAAGGTCACAGGCAGGGGTAGAGTGGTCTCAGCATGTAGCTCAGTTGGAGAAAAAGGCAGAATATTAAGGCAGCGCAGCGATTAATAAAGGTGGAAAAGAACACAAATGCATTCATTCATTAAAAGCCTTTTCTTTCCTTCCTCAGAAATTGCTTTGAGATCAAAATCATCTGTCTATTGCTCAAATAAATTAAGCATTTTATCAATTTCACTCATGCATATGTATTGCGCATATTTGCATAATCCATAATTTGGTGAAGCTTTGAGAAACGCTCAGAGTGTATAAAGTCGACGGGCGGGGAGAGAAATAATGTTGCTCAAAAGTTTGAATGGCCGCAACAAAAACATAGAACAGAAGCTCTTTTGGCATACCTGTAACACTGGCAGAGTAGATCTGTGATCTTAATCTGAAAACTTTACACATCTGTGATCTCAGTGTAACTTCATGCAACCCCACACGAGACTGATGAAAGCTGCGTTGGCAATTACAAATAGGAGCTTGGGTGGAAATTCAGGAGGCGTATTTGAGCAAGTTCAAATCAATCAGATGGATGACGTGCCAGCATCCAGTAAGCAACATTTTGCCATCTTTCAGCAGGCTCAACACTTAGGTGGCAGCATATTAGTAATGACTTGAGGTCTGTTGCTGGCAACCACAGATGACAGTAAATTTGACTACACAAGCATAGCTGGGGAGTCCCTAAAGAGGCTAAAGAGGATACATTCCAGTGCTGTTACGCCAAGACCAACAACCTTTGATCAGATCCTCACTACGTCATGGTTAAACATTCATATGTTTTAAAATGAAAAGGGTGGGCTTGAATTCTCATTTAAGCTGCTCAGACCTCTCAAACTAAATACATTCAAAACATCCATCTTCAAGCTTCACTTTTCACTTCAAAACTTCCCAAAGGGGAAATATGCCTTGCATCCAGGTCCAGATGTAAACGACAAATGAATCAGCAATCAAGCGCGGAGGTTTCTGTCAAGGCATGCAGTTTAGCAGCTGACAGAGAGTGAGAGCACCACCTGGCTGTACACGGTGCAGCTGAGTGAACAGGTCGCTGCATACCTTTCAGCTGCAGTTAATTAAATTCACTATATATGTGGGCTACATTTAGATGAACAAATAACACAGAAATCAGTCTAATTTGAAAAAAAAAAATGCATCATGTCTGTCTCTTCTCCCACAGTATTAGGAATTTGTCTTTGCACAGGTGAGAAGGTGGGCCTATCTACTTCATCAATAACAAGTTGAAAACCATCCTGGTAACCAACAGAATCACTAGTATGACTTAAAAGGGGAGTGTAAACAGGCCGCTCTTTCCGCTTAAGATTAAGGTTATCACGGCGTCTGGTCTCAGCCAGTGAGGCGGGCTTTGAAATACATGGAGAAAACTAAGCTAAGATTTGGGGTCTTATTTGTGTCTTAACTCTTACTGTTATCATTTGACTCTTAAAATCTGAAGGCACTGGGTTAGAGATGTGATCGAGGTGGAAGAAGGAAAGCAACTTAATGCAGAAAGAAATAATGGTGCAATTTTTGTCTTTTTGTGATGCTTTTTTTAATGACTAATAATGCAGGAAATGTCTCTCTTTCAGTCCCAGTTTTTTGATGATCACATTTTTGTATATTTTAAATGATTGTATTGAACATTTGACCTTTTTTTTTATTAGCTTCATTAGACTAATCAATCTAAAGAACTTGATATGTGCAGTGTTTTAATTTTCTTTCACATTTCATGAAAAAACGAGCAACTGATTAAAGAACAATGAAAATAATCCTCAGCTGCAGGCTTACACTTCATAAAATGTCTTTATAGTCCCACAAAAAGCTTAATGATGAACGGGCTTCTTAGCTTCGCTGTTGTCTCTTTCCGCACACATGCACCTCTTTCCACTCAACAAGAGCTGTAGTTGGGAGTCGCAGCGTGAGTCTGCAGCCAAGCATGTTTCAAACTCAGACAATGCGGTGTGTTATCGCTAGCTACAGTGCCATCCGCTGGCTGTCTGGACTGATGTGTGGGACCAGGATGGCTGGATGTTGAGGAGAGATAGGGCGCGCTGATAGAGCCCAGGGCTAAAAAAGAGCATTATGCGTTACAGTGTTGTCTTAGTTATGCTTCACAGAACTGGATGCGTCTTCGCAAATCGTCAGCTCCCCGATTCCCTCACTGTCTTCTCTCATCCTGCCAGTTGCCTTATTTAGTAAAACAGACATGTCTGTGCATGCGGGCTTAAATAGTAGAGGTGGCTGCTGTCTCACATCCTAATGGCTGGTCTTGCTTTATTTCAGGTGTCCTTATGAGGAAAGGTCCCAATGGACTGACTTCTGGAGGAATGTAGGAGGAAGGAGGGGTGGGGTGGGGTGGGGGGGTTGATTGCTGGTCTGGTTCAAGTGAAAGAAATTTAAAAGTGAGTGATGCAGAAAAGATTTTTAAAGGTCGCAATAAGTCAAAAATAGAAAAGGGAAAGATGAAAAGTGCATTGATTGGATCACTCAGCAAACCATAGAAAGAGTCTGAGAGAGGAAATGGCTCAGAGATCCCAGTTTAATAGTATTCTCTCAGAAAGTGTGAATGACTTTGAGTTATCACCCCTTTTATTGTATCAAAATTGATCACATTATCTCCCATCTATCTCTGTATATTTGTCTCCGCTTAAAGTGGTTGTTCAAAGCACATAATGGACAGATTAGGAGAAAACCTCTGTTCTGGCAACACTCAATATTTTCCCATTAGTGCAGTGGCCACTGGGATTAGACCTTTGCAACACATTAAAGTTGTCAATACTGCTAATATTGTTTTTGGAAGTCCTCCACCTTCTTAGAGCTACAGCTTGTGTAACCAGATCTGTTTGATAAGATCTATCGAACAACCGTGAGAGTGGCAGCAGGAGACCTATAGGTCTTATCTATTAGAGAACGGAAGACTGCAGGATAAAATGGACAAAGAGTATTTTTCTTCGAAGTAGTTCTGCTCAGATCTCGGGAGATTGCAGAAGTCTTGATGCAAACTGTTGTCAATGTGCAATTCAATAAACAAGAAATAAAAAATATTGCGTGACAATAGCTTGGATTCCTCATATTTGCTGCAAATACACCACGAGAATGTTCATGTAAAGAGTTTTACTATAGTGTGTGTGTTTTTTACAGTTTGAATAAGCCATTCAGCACACTTCCTATTGCACAATTAACCCCAACAGACACTGACCAAAGTGTTTCAACATAAAGTTTTTTGTTGTTTTTTTTTACTGTGTATCTTTGTGTAAAATAACAACAAAATCAGTACAGTAAGACAGATTGTTCTAAACAAAGGTGTAAAAAAGCACCTGCCTAATAATTTGTAGATCTGCCAAAACTAAAACTGCATTGCTGCCAAATCTGTTTAGTTCATCAGGGCATGGATGTCCTGAAGTGCCCTGTGGTATCTGGCACCCAGTTAGTTGTTGGGTACAGGGTCTCGATGGATTAGCTTGTTCCAGTAAATATCAAAGATGTCTAATCAGATTCTGATCTGGGGAATTTGAAGGCTGGACTTCAAATTCTTGGAAATCTTTGTTGTGTTTGTTGAGCCACTCTTGAGCCATTTTTGTTGTGCTGCAGGGCACAATATCCTGCCAGGGAGCCCACTGCTGTGAAGCTGTGCTACAGAAAGGTGTGTGCATAAACGTTTAGGTGGGATGTATGTGTCAAAGTGACATCCACATGAATGCAAAGGCTCATATTGTCATAATAGGCTGATCGGTGTGTTGTTTATATCACTTGTTATAAGATTTAATTATTGTTGCCAGTTACAATAATGTGCAGTATTTGCAGAAAGCATTCGGAAAGCATAAAAATGGATTTTTGCAGGTTTTATAAATGCATTCAAAAGGAAAAAACTGAAGTCACACTGATATAAGTACCCAGGCCATTTAACTCTGCACTTACAATTGCTTTGAGACTTCTTGGGGTTGCATGGACTGCCATTACTTTTAAGTCTATCCAGAAATGTTTGATTAGATTCAGTTTAAGGTCCTCCCTGGGCTCTTTAAGCCCAATCACAAAGCTGTCCCTGGGCTACTCCAATCTGAGGTTTTGCAAATTGGAGCAGGTTTTAATTAAGGAAATATTCCACATTCTTTGTTCAGCTGTCCTCCGAACCAGACCTTTCACTTTGTCAGTGCTGCTAAAAATCCTCCCCATTTCACGATGCACCTACCAGCACCGGGGCAGATGATGAGCAGAGCCTTGTTCCCTCCAGATATTATGCTCAAACAATTCAATATTGGTTTCATCTTAGCGGAGAATCTTGTTTCCTCACAGTCTGCAAGTACTTTTGGTGCTTTATTTGCAAACTCCAAGCGGGATTTCATCTGCTTTTCACCTAGAAGAGGCTTCCATCTGGTCCCTTTGCTATAAATCCCCGCAGTGACGGTAGTCCTTCTAAAGTTTCCTCCATGTCCACACAGGATCTCTGTGTTTCAGGCAGTAATTATTCAGTTTTGCTTGGTGATCATTCACTAGGAAGAATTTCATTTTTACCCAAATGAATGTAGGCTGCTTTGCTCTTAGAAACCTTTAATATTTTAATATGCTAATGTAACATTTCAGTTTGAGGTTGTTTTTTTTTTCTTATTAAATCATTTGGAAACATTTCCATAATTCAGTCTATATTTTGTGATCGCCGGATATATTATGTATAGACTTCTGCTCTAATTAACAAAAGGCTACAACATAACAATGTGTGAATGAGAACACGCATCTGAATGTATTTTAATGGGTTAATGTAACAGAAATGAACAACAAAAACTAGCAATGATGCTTTTTAACCACAAGAGTGCACCATTGTGCTGTCTTATAACACAACAGCAGGTTAGTTCCTTCACTCTGGTATGTTGTTGACATTAGAAGACAGAACAACCTGTCACACAGCAAGATCGCCATTACCAAAGTGTCATTTAATACTGCTAATGTACTGTTAATGAAGGGCTGAACCAAGAATGAGTGAATAGAAAACAATTCCGTCAATGCTTTTGGATTTCTCACGCTGCTTATCAAGAAGGAAAAGCTTGTAAATTTTGTGGACTTTCCACATCTTTCTACGCCCAGTTTGTTGGAGATAGTTATTAACCGTGAAGCCGTTTGCTCTGTCCTGCGTGCAATTTCAGCCGTAAATGAAAACATACACTCCTGCATGTGTGAGAAAGTCCTCTCAGTGGTGCAGTGCTGAGGTCATATCCACTGGGATGGCCCGGCCGTGTGCGGACAGGATGAGGAATAGAGCCTTACTTTCTGAGTTAGATAAATACCTCCATTTGCCTTACGAGGGCATTCACCGGGGACAACACAAAGACCAAAATCAGCAATACATAACCATCAATAATTAAGCAGCCACACACAGAGTGAGACACTGAAGGCAGGGTGGGGTCCTGGATGATGATCAGGGTTTAAACTAAATGCTTTTAAACGTCTGCGAAGCTTGTCATAGAGGACAAAATGGAGAAGGGTCCATTTTTTTGTTCTTTTCCCTAAATGACAGGGCTATATTGTACCTTAATGCTCTGTCTCATTATTTTTTTTCCTCTCTGCCCTTTGTTCTTGTTTCATGTGCTGTTGGTTTTCTTAGAGTTCCCTCAGACGACGACGAGACGTATTAGGTCAAACCTCTCCTATGAACAAGTACACCCCGTGACCCAGCCAGGCTCAGCCCGCGCCTTATCATTTATTTATGAGAGCCACTATCAGAGCGATGCTGAACACAACAACAGTGATGTCATTGCTTTTATTTCTTTCAGTGCGTTGACTGACTGATACGATTCCTTTGGCCACCAGCAGCAATCGCCTGGAAAGCTGAAACTAAAACCTTTTAAAAGTTTTAAAAAGCTTGTCAGAAACAATGAGTAATAAAAAAAAAAATCTATATTTTTTCTGCTCTGCAGATTGGAAAGTTTATTTGTTTATTTTTTTTTTTTTCTCCAACACACAAGGGGTGTTAGTGTGGTGAGTTCTATATGAGGATAAAGTCTGCAGGCAGTTTTATTTTGGAAGGAAAAGGGGCTTTTGGTGTCATGTTCCTGTGGGGGCTCTGAGGGGAGTAGAGGTCTAGGATTTCTTCCACTGTCACTTTGTCCTTGTGGAGTATCCATCTCTAGCTCATTTTTTTTTCTCCTATCTTTTGTACATCTCAATTGCCCAGAAACAGGAATGGCAGTAACTTCAGAGACTGCAATGAAAATGAGTTTGCACTCTTGAGTCCACAGTGTGATTCATGTAAAGGCCACTAGGGGGAGAGGTAGAGCTGACACAGGAGACATGAAACAAAGTGGAAGGGTGAAAACTGGAAATATGAACACCTGAAAAGGAGGAAAGGTGAGAAGGCCCAACTGAGACTGAGAGTAGGAGACAGAGAGGAAGAAGTGGTAGAAAAGGAATTCAAAAGAGAAATTTGTGAATTATTGTAGAAAATACGGTGGGGAGGGGGGGAGGGGGTCAGCAATACAAGAGAGAAAAACAATGTTTGTTGTTTTTGTGTTTGCATGCCTCAGAGAGTAACCTGTGTTCCTTTCCAGTCGTCGTTGGCATTTCGCTCAGCAGTGTATTTCCATTCGAGGGGCATGGAGAGAGCAGTGACCTAAGGGATACCCTGTAATTATCCTCCCTGTCTATGACAGGCCCAGATAATCAGTCTCACTGGGAATACTGGCATACCCTGTGGATGAGTGATTCTGAAAAACCTAATCCTCAATGAAGCGTACTCATAGCTCTCACACTGGCAACTGGAGTGCTCTCACAAGATGCCTTTTTAAAACAGTCACGGGTCACTGTGTGTAATCCTGCTCCTATTTTCTTCTGTCTCTGTTTTTGTACGATTTCACTGAGTTTCTTTGGTTATACAAGACAAGAGCTGTGACCAAAGGTTGTGCTATATTCTGCCAAATGTAAATGTATATATTTATTTATTTATTTATTTATTTATTTATTTATTTATTTATTTATTTATTTATTTATTTTTGTTGCTTTGCAAAAGGTTTAAATACCATTTTCCCAAAGTAACTTCTCTGTTGGAACTGATGCATCTATGCAGCTATGAGCAAAAACAGCCCTAATGTGCCTCTGGCTCCAACCCAATTATAGCTCAAGCTCTTTTGGAGAACAAAAGTTAACTGATATTGATGTTTAGAATGTGTTTTCAATTAGAGCAAATGACACATCCCAACAACCCAATGCTCTATCTAATTTTTTTATTATTTTTTTTAAATCAACAATGAATATTTGATAGCTTAGGTCTACCAAAAAGCAGTTTGATAACGT
This sequence comes from Pelvicachromis taeniatus, assembly GCA_015108175.1. NCBI lineage: Eukaryota > Metazoa > Chordata > Actinopteri > Cichliformes > Cichlidae > Pelvicachromis > Pelvicachromis taeniatus. The sequence goes on from VURO01022789.1 coordinate 13,756, forward strand.
ATACGATGAGCAAATAAAACAACTAATAAGATGCTGCGTGTCACAATACGCTGAGTGTTGGGGGCTGCAGGTAAAAAGCAGAAAAGTAAAGGTTAACATGCACAGTTATGCTTTGAAGTACGCAAACGCACACATCAGGCTGTGCACACACAAACACAATGGTTCAACATCTCATAAATCTTTCAAAGAGACTTCAGAAAGAAGTCAGTGATTTGGCACAAGCCACAGATGCACACAGAAAACGCACAGTTGTGAACACAAATAGCTTTTAAAGACACACTCAAAATGTATGCATGCACATTTTTAATATATATATATATATATATTATATACATACACAAACATATAATTTTTTTCTATATCTCCTCTGGTTGTGCAACAGGACATCATTTCACCTCCAAAACATTCTCATTCAGAGTTCAACATTAAATTACACTGCAGATGTATACACTCCAGAAATTCGCACTACTAGCTGTACCTGTGTATCTCATGCAGGAAGACCAAAGCACGATTCCCACAGGCAGCCTGGGAATCAATTACAATTCTCCTGAGGCAGGGGATTGGCTACTGGGGAATGACAACATGCCAGACAGCCTCACGGTCAGGCTGTCATCATTTGATTCACACATAATCAGCTCCTAATTGTATCACATTGGTCTGCAGGTACATGTAATTTAGAACAGAACAGGAATTCACAAGGGCTTTTGCAGGCAGAGCTCTCTGGTAATGAAGGCGAAAGCAGTGCTTTTATGTGCTTGGCCCCTGGTAGTCCTGTGCTGGAGACTCGGGTTCCAGATTTTTGTGCTTTGACAGTTTGATCGACAGCTGACATGACTGGCTCTGGAGTTGCCAGTCAATACAATAATACTGAAAGTAGCCCCAGTGCAAGTGTCTTCTGCTCAGAAAAAAAACTTCAAAAGATTTTTTTTTTTTTTCCCCCAATATATAGTATTGCTGTGTTCTGTCAGAGTGATCAACACCATGTTGCATCAGTATCCTCTGGACTGTGGAAGTTTGCAGTGCAGAACTATTCTTTGCAAAGTTTACCAGAAGAAAAATTGTGTTGCTGTTTTGCTGCGATATAAAATTGGACAACTTAAATTATGAATTATGTGACACTCAGAGTGCTCTTACATTAAAAGGGACGCAATAAATCATCTTAACCTCACAAGGAAGCGCACGCTTCGGTGGAATACGCCCTCTTTCTTAAAGCATTGTCTAAACTTAGTCCTGTCCAGCATCCATGACATCAGAGAGAAGGCAGCAGACTCCCCTGAGCATCAAAACACAGACAGACTAAAAAATAATCATGACTGCTCTATTAATCTACTCTATTATGGCTCTTGATCAATATATATTTTGCTCTTGTTCAACAATAACCATTCATCAAGTCAACCTCATTCTGCAAAGGCTAACCTTTTAAGATGTCAAGAGGAAAAGGGAATTCTGTTTAATATGCAGTTCATATAAGCAGATAAAGGGGAACAAAGAGTGCACGAAGATCTGTGAACAATATGTAAGACAACATTTGTCACAATGCATTATTACTCTAGAGAGACTTGCAGACTAAGTGTACAATTTAAGGATATATAATTAATCTTTTCTAGTTTTCTGAAAACAGGTTTGCCTACATTACATTTTCTCATTACATATTTTGTCAATACAAATAGATAGAATGTTACGCACTAAAGCCATTTCATAGCTAGTCCTCCCTAAAGGCCTAAGCAGTTTGGATCCAACAAAAGTTTCATGCTTTATGTTGTTACTGTATATTTTGTTTCTGCTGATGTGTTTTCACGTCTAAAATTTAGCCATAAATAAAAAGAAGCTAATTAGAATCCATTTCTAAAATGCAAAAATCGAATCTGTTCGCAGAATTTGAAAGAAATGTTTTTGAATTCGCAAAAGTGTTTTCAAGTTATCCATCTGTCAGAATCAAGTTGTGGTGAACAAGGAGAATCCAGAACCTTGTGAAAAGAAACCCAGAAACCAGGAAAAAATAACTGTCGATTGTTATCTTACATTTCAATATTTATGCCGCTTCTTTATTCAACTTTTTATTTAAATATTTTGAACTTTTATCTTCCTTTTTTAAGTTTACTATAAAACTACTTCTTGTCCATCTTTTTTTTTTTTTTAAATGCACTCGGCACCATGCATCTGTTTGGGTCCTTCAAAGAGATGAAAATTGGAAGTCGTTATAGGAAAATAAAAGCAGTGCAGTCTCAGACTCTTACACACTTCCTGGCTCTTAGGCTCTGGCTTACAGTATATAAATTCAATACAATTTTCGGGGTTTTACAGCACCCAGAAGCAATATTCACAAATGTGGCAGCATTCCACACATTTGCAGACCTAGCCGACGATAGAAATGCTTTTTGTAAATAACTCCCAATAGTTATAAAACTGGCGTATATACAGTTGTCTGACTACTCAATTATGTTTTCCTTTTTCATGAAAAACACATGAACAAAGTGTAAGGTGTTTGGGGTTTTTTGGGGGGGGGGGGACGGTGGAACATGCATTGTAAATGTCCTCATTTCCCAACAAATTCTGGAAAGAAAGTCATCAATTTGTTCATTTTGATGACACTATGGTGTCAATACATGTGGGAATTCCAGTCATGTTCTAATCTGAGCATAAAACGCATTCTGATTAAGGTTTCAGCATTTCCTGTGTAGCCTGCAGCCTTAACCACTTTGTGTGTCATAACTCACAATGGAGTCACAGTGGCGAGCAGGACACAGACAGGAGCGTTGGCTTAAAGGATTTATGACTGTGAGTGAATTTATTCATAAATAACTTTTTTTATTCTTAAATAATCAAAATATAAAATAGGACTGAAAGCCATTTAAGTCGCTTCTTAGCTGGTTGTAGCCTGCTGCAGCATTAGCTACACCGCTCAACAGGAACAAAGGCCCATATTAAAACAAGAATGGAGGACAGGATGTGATCTTTTTTGTTTTATTAGCAGTATTTTTTTTTTATTCTATCAGTTCAGTACTTCTACTATGTTGTGTGAAATGTATCAGTAAACAGCAAAATGCCACACCTTCAGTTTAAGACCCTTAAAATTGGCTTTAGAAAAAACAGAATTTTACATTATTTTTCTTTACATTATCCGAAGAGACACAAACATGATTTAAATATTCAAGGCAAAATTATGACAACGCAAGCACAGAGTAGCTCTGTCTGACAAAAGCGCGCTCACACAAACAACCTACAAAACAGGAAGTCAGGGCAGCCAATGGCAGCTGTGAAGCCAAAGGCCATGGCAGCTACAGGTGCATCTCATTCTTTACTGCCTGACTGAGATGGATCTCAGCAATTTCTGGTGCTAGCATTGCACTAAGTTGAATCTAAATAATTCAAGACCTGGAATGATTCTCAAATTGCTTTTATTTTGAACAGAATACAAAACAGACAATGAAAAAAAAAAAAAAACCCTTCCCCCCCCCCCCTTTTCTTTG
>VURO01022797.1:0-14830 GCA_015108175.1 Pelvicachromis taeniatus
CATCCATCATCCATCCATGCATCCATCATCCATCCATCCATCCATCATCCATCCATGCATCCATCCATCCATCCATCCTCCCACCCACCCATCCATCATCCATCCATGCATCCATGTATCCATCCATCCATCCATCCATCCATCCATCCATCATCCATCCATGCATCCATGTATCCATCCATGCATCCATCCATCCATCCATCCATGCATCCATCCATCCATGCATCTCCATCCATCCATCCATGTATCCATCCATGCATCCATCATCCATCCATCCATCCATCCATCCATCATCCATCCATCCATCCATCATCCATCCATGCATCCATCATCATCCATCCATCCATCCATCATCCATCCATGCATCCATCCATCCATCCATCCATCCATCCATCCATCCAGTTTTGGTTTCTTGTGCTATCTTTTGGCTGTAAGCTAATGTCTCAGTGACACTAGAGTAACAATAGGTTGCCAGCCTCCTTGTTACCAGGAGAAATTGGTGGTTGCTCAGTGATTGCATTGAATTTGTGACATTTGGTGACCAGTTGTCGACATTCTTGTTGCCGGAAGGTAATATCTTCCCCTGTGAGAGGCAACCTGTCTCCAGTCACAGTCTGACTCAAACTGACTGCAGTCACTTGGAGACAGATTGGCAAAGGTTTAAAATAATTTCAGTTTGATTTATAATCACAGACAGATTACCAACACTTCAATCAATCTCTTGAATCAGTCTGAGTGAGCCTGCGCTGATCAGCAGCAGAGTTTAGGGCTTTTAAAATGCACAAATGATGAAGATACCAGAGAATGTGTGTGAGAGTGACTCCGATCTCGGTGGTACATCTGGCTCTCTGTTCTGTTTTCTAGGGAGTCCGATTCGGAGAGCTCAGGTTCGGGACCTGTTGACGTGTCTGTGCTGGGTTGCGGTTCAGTGGCTGGGGACAGCGACTGGGACTCGGACCTGTCCGACTCCGATCCGAGCCGCTCCTCAAGGACCTCCGCCGCCGGGAGCAAATCTGCCCGTCCGAAGCGGCTGTCCACGGAACCCGACTGGGACTTATTCGGAGAAACCACTGAGCCCGAAGTGCTGAGCGAGCTCTTCACGGAGCAAGACAGGAACAACAACAGCATAGCGGGGAGAGTTTCCGGGGTTACCACCAGCATTGCAGCAACACCATCGGTTCCCATGGCAACTCAACCCGCCACTCCACCATTGAAGAGGATGTCGACCGTGGAGCAGTCGTCGACGAAGAAGGTGACGTGGCAGTTTAAACCCGCTCAGAGGTCGGTGTGCACGGGAAGCAAGAAGGACAAAGACCGGGAGGCGACGTCGTCATCAGCGGGAAGGTTTACTGAACTGGGAGGTGGCGAGATCTACGGACCCACCCCTTCATCCTCATCGTCTTCATCGTCCTCACCGTCGTCATCGTCATCCGGCTGAGTTCTGAGAGAAAAGCTTGTTTAGAGGAGATTGATGGGCTGAAGAAAGGTAGAGACGACCGTTAGCTCCCGTAGACCTGCAGCTGTTGCCCGTCTGTCCCACATTCTGCGTCTCGCTGCTGCTGTTGCCTTCGATGACCTTGTAAAGGCTGCGTTGCATTTTCTTCAGTTAGTCAACAAATTATTTTATTATCGTATACCGTATATCTTCCAATAGTAGCCCCGGCGCTTATTCAAAAAATTATTCGGCCGGCCCGGCGTTTAAGAGACCGGCGGTTGTTGGCTCTTATTCCCTTCTCAGGCGGAATGCATGTTTTGACTTTCTTCCTTCCTCAATAACATCCGATGACAAAGCATTTTTGTCACGAAAAGGTATTTGCCGTATGATTTACTGCAGGAGGGCGGGAGCCCAGATGGTACGAAAAGAGTAGTAGTGTATGGAAAAGGCGGTGGGTCATTGGAGATCGGCATTCACTACAGACCGGCGTCTATTTGTCATGACATGTTTTCAAACCCGGCGTTTATTAGAAACGGGCGTCAATAAGAGACAGGCCACTACTAGCAGATATACGGTATATCACTTTCGGTTGGGACGGTGAGTCTTCACAGAAACAGCACCGTTCCTGTAGAGTTACTGACTGTCAGTTGGTTTTTTCACTCATACGTTCACTTCTGTTAAGAGAACAGATTGTTGTTCTGCTGAATGTACCACCTCAGACTGATTTCACATCTTATAACATTGGAGCCATGCTGGAATTTAATGACAGTAATAGGTAAAATGATGTGAGCAGGAGACAGTGGTTACTGCTGAGCGCTGATGTTTTACGGAGTGTAAATGTGTCGCCTGCTCCTCCACATCTAGCACCATCTTTGCAAACGGACTTTTACAAACTGGCTGAGGTTGATCTTTGGTGTGTTTTATAATCACAGCCAAGTTTACAGTGTACTTAACAGTGTGATAATATATTTTGAACATGAAGATGATTATTGAGCAAAGTATTAATAAATATATGTGAGTGTGTGTGTGAGGAATGTGAACAACTAATGGAAGGATTTAACAATAGAGTTTAATTTAAATGGTTTATTTATCACTTAGACTGAAATTGTGAATGTTATAAATGAGCAATATGCTTACAGATACACGCTATATTCTGTGTTTAACACACCTGCAGTCAAATACCGCTGTTCTGTCAACCTGCTGGTGTCTCACTGATACGAGTCAGGCGTGTTTTGGTGTTGGTCAAGTTTGAAAGCGCTGCTAAATTCACATGTAGGAGCAGGAGAGTTGTCAGTGATCAATAAAAATCTGCTTGCTGGTTTTAGCCATTAAATACCGCGGTTGTGTTTAGGTTCAAATATGTTTGCAACACGACACACTGAGAGGATGTTTAAGGATACTCAGCATGTTTGAATCACGTGAGGAACTCAGGATCTAAATAGTGAAGTCAGTGCTTAAGGTGCAGTTCCTCTAACGTCCAGCAGGGGCTCCGGCACTGAGGCAGTCCCCACAGACTTCCATGTTAAAACGTTACCGCAGAAATAAACATGTTTACATCGTGATACACAAACTGATCATTCCCCCTTATCAATGTCACCGGGGCAGAGTGGTTTAAGAACTCACATGTTTAAATTGTTGGGGGTGTGGCCTCTTTGACTGACAGGTGGATGGTGACACAGGTGGTTCAAGCTGCTAGCTGTCTGCTACTTCACCTGAAGTGGACCTCTGGACCATGTTTGTGATGTTGGAGCATTTTTGATGACATCATCTGATCAATAACATGGCAGCTGTGAGGTTACTGTGCTAACAGCCCGTCTGTGAAGGCACAGTGAGAGTTTGCTCTCACTGATTAGTAGGTATCTGTGTCTGTGCGGCGCTCGCAGCCGGAGGTTGCTAACCTCGGTGGCTTCGACTGGCACAGGCTCGAGGGTGGTGCAATTAATGTAGCGCTATTAACAGCTAATGTGTGGCACAGATGGAACATGCAGTGCAGAGATCTCAGCACACAGAGGCTGCAGAGACAGGCAGGGAGCATGTACTGCTGAGAAACCAGCCAATCACGACAAAGAATGACCTAACCTGCCATAATCTATCATTAGATTCATTTATTTCTACTCTTCTACTCTTTTAGGGCTCTTTTAATAAACACTTCCTGACATCTCCTCCCACGACTGAACCAGGAAGCTTTGACTCGTTAGGTGAACGTGGGAAACCCAACACGATGTTTTTACAGCTATTAATATATGTGCAAAATGACTAATTACATACAAGCGCTGACTCAGGTTGAAGTATGAAAAATAATCTAGTTTTTAGGCCCAGTTGGGGCTCCACTAAAATGCTCAATCTGAGACTTCACAAGGGGGCTTGTTAAACCAACAGTTAGCACAGTGGTTAGGTCCATCTTTTATATACAGTCTTAAACCCAAGGGTCTGTGTTTCTTTAACACCAGCGGTTTGACAAACGCCGTTATTTGATGCCCTGGCGGTGAGAACGGGCTGGAGTGTTTATATGTATAATAACGGCTGAGTTTGATTTTATTTATACAGCCAGATTCTGATTGTAAATGCAGTCTTAGACTCATGCAGAGGTTTTATGTGTAACATGTTTAATCATCAGGTAGTTCGGTTTTAAGTGCCATAAACAGCGAGACCACGGCTGAGATGATTGGTCGTCTTTGCCTCACACTGGGTTTATTTCTGCTCAGAGTACCGTCTTCTTCTCCCGTAATCCTCCCCCCGCCATCTTTGGCTTTTCTAAGGAGGATAAACATGCTGGAGACGTTTTTCTCCTCGCTCCCTGCCGCCGTTTGTCACCGCTTCAGCTCTGTTTGTGCTGAAAAGCAAAGCAATCCAGGAGATTTCCCTCTGAATCCAAAGCGAAGTGCAGCCAGCGGGGAGGCAGGTGGAGCTGCCAGTCATCCCAGCAGTGGTCCTGCTGTTCAATCATTCCACCATGAATGTGGTTATCATTCACTGAGCTAAAAAATGGGACAGGTAGCACCTTCCAAAGACGCATCAGGTCACTGACGAGAGAAGTTTTATGCATGATGTGGCTGACAAAGGTCTGACAGGATAATCGCTCCTTAATCACATTTAATCTTGTTGTTCTTGATGTTATGTGAAAATGAGGAATGAGAGCAAACTTTCGAGGGCCAGCTTTACTAACGGTTCAGCACTTTAAGACCTTTTCCTGGTTTTCATAAAACGTATTGACGAAATGTTGTAATAAGGTCTTGGCCTTATTAGCGGCCAATCAGGGACCCCTGGCAACCTGAGCTTGCTCAAAAATGAGTCTTTCCAACCAGTTTGTCAGAAATTGCTGAGTGAAATCAGCCGTAAAGAGTGCACTGCACCACAGATGTCTGTTAGTCAGCTGTTCCTCAGCTGTTAGCCAGCTGTTAGTCAGCTGTTCCTCAGCTGTTAGCCAGCTGTTTCTCAGCTGTTAGTTGGCTGTTCGTCAGCTGTTCCTAAGCTGTTAGCTGGCTGTTAGTCAGCTGTTTCTCAGCTGTTCGTCGGCTGTTCGTCAGCTGTTCGCTGGTTGTTAGCCACTTCCTCAGCTGTTAGCTGGCTGTTAGTCAGCTGTTTCTCAGCTGTTAGTTGGCTGTTCGTCAGCTGTTCATCAGCTGTTAGCCGGCTGTTAGTCAGCTGTTAGTCGGCTGTTCGTCAGCTGTTAGCCAGCTGTTTCTCAGCTGTTAGTTGGCTGTTCGTCAGCTGTTGGCTGGTTGTTAGCCACCTGTTCATCAGCTGTTAGTCGGCTGTTAGCCAGCTGTTTAAGAGTTCAGGTTTCAGCGCTGCTCTGTGGTTCATCGGCTGTTAGCTGGCTGTTAGTCAGCTGTTTTTCATCTGTTCTTCAGCTGTTAGCCGGCTGTTAGTTAGCTGTTTTTCAGCTGTTTGTCGGCTGTTAGCTGGATGTTAGCTGGCTGTTCGTCGGCTGTTAACCAGCTGTTAGTCAACTGTTTAAGAGTTCAGGTTTAAATGGTAGAACTGATCTGAATCTACACATTCACTATGTCACTTAGGTCAGTACAATCATTGCTCATTTTTGACCTGCTCGGTGCTTGGTTGCTCAGTTGCTCTTTTGCCTGGTTGTGTTGCCCGTTACTGAACTAAATTGGCTGAGTCTTTGTGTAAATTTGGTGCACTTCTTGTGGATCACCTGCAGAATGTTCCTGGTTAGTAAATCTGGCCTCAGGATGTTTGAAATTCTGGAGGATGACCGCACATTCCTGGATTTTTAGCCTTGCTGGAATGAATGATTTAATACCATGAACAGTTTTAACTGCACAGAAAGGCTTCAGTGATGATGATGATGATGATCTGTGTAAACCGACAGGATTTGGTTGGGCCTTAAACGCACCTGTCAGGTTCAGTGACAGATTTCTGTGACTTCCCGGCACATCCACAGAGGATTGGAGTGTTTCATTAACATGGCTCTATTTATAACGCTTTGTGTTTTGGACTGTCTGAATGTCTTTGAGGTGAATGTTAATCAGGACACAGTTAATGACTGATGAAGGCTTTTACCCCTCATGTTAGAATATTCCTAGATGGGGTTTTTTTGTGTGGTTTGTTTGCACAGCAACACCCCCAATCCCCATGAAAGTCATCATTTAACAGGAAAGCAGAATTAAGCTGTGAGGAGACCCCCTTGGCCCCCACTGACCTCTAACAGGAGAAATGAACGAGTACACCTGTGCAGGGATGAGCTCCCAGTTTGGGTTCAGGAGACAGACACTATCTCTACTTTTAAGATCAGGCTTCAAACTTTCCTTTTTGCTAAAGCATATAGTTAGGGCTGGATCAGGTGACCCTGAGTCCTCAGCTGTACTCACCATGTTTTTATTCTGCTGCTGTTATCCTGTTAGCTCTCTCCCATACTTGATTCTGTCTCAGAAGCAGCAGCCCGCCCCCCAACCCCCACCCACCGATCCTCATTCTGTTGGAAGTTCCTTCCTGTTAAAAGGGAGTTCTTCCTCCCTAGATTCACCAAGTGCTGCTTATAGAGTCGGGCCTTTCCGTACCATCTAAAGTCTGAGATGAATTTTGTGACGTGGTGTTCTATGAATAAAAAGCAGCCTTGCTTTTCTTCACACTGAAGTTGACCAAAGCTCAAAGCAACCAGAGGATGTTGTCATGGGAATGATTGTATCTCCAAACTGAGTCTGAATGGTCTTGTGGCTGGTTTTGTCCCCGACAAGCTGCAGCCTTATTTTCCACCTTCATCCTGCCCGTCCTCAGTCTCCTCCACCTTCTCCTGATACCATCTTTCACTGCACAGCAGCACCGTGTCATCACTAGCATCTGCCTTTCTTTCTGTTCCTGCACAACGTTAACCTAATCTGGACCGAACCAAAAGTCTTACAAGCATTTATTCAAATGTCTCATCATGTAAAATTAGTGGAGAGGAAAGCTGCCGTGACCACGGGCTCTGTAAAACATTATATTTAGTCAAAGTAAAAGCTTCCACCGATGGCGGTCACAGACTCTGCCGCTCGTTCTGTTTCACACGTCTGTGTCTGATCTCGTCCTCCTCCACGTCGCCTCGTTTGCAATCGCCCTGCAAATTCTAATTACATGATTATCTTTTCTGTTCAGACAAACGGCGCTTGCTCTGAGCTTTTTAGCTGAGACTCACTGTTTCCGCCCCAAAAACCACATGTGTGTGCGTCAGCGTGCAGCTGCCAGCCAATAAGCAGCTCTCAGCCATCGCCGCGAAAGCGAAGGAGGTATTTGGAGAGACTTTGTCATAAATCAGTAAATGAGTGCTTGTTTTACTTGAAATCTTTAAATAATCAGATTACCCAAAGTGTCGTGGAGCTTGTGTTCTGTAAACTTCAGATTGTGCTGCTTTAGCTGTTGCGGACGCTTCGTGCAGCTGGGAGGTCTCGTCACACAAAGTGCGATCAGTGGGACTCTCAGAGTCGCCTCCTTGTGCACCTCTGGACCACTTCCTGTTTTGATCATTACTGTACGTCTGGTTGTGACTTCAGTCTGCACTTTGCCTCTGAGCTGCAACCGGACATCCCGGGAGAGGTCCAGAGGTGCACATGGAGCCAAGGTTGAAGGGGAGACTGGATGAATTTGAATTATTGCTCCTTCTTTGCTCGCTTTGTTTCTAACCCAGCCTCACATTGTGAGGCAAATTGGAATCTGGAACACATTCCACCCACTTTTCACATATTAGCAATATATAAAGGTGGAGGGGGTGGGCCGTATGCGCTGCTGTGATGCTGACGCTTCTATAAAAACGAAGTGAAAATGGCTGCAGATGGAGTCTGCAGATCCCGTTTCCCCTGCAGCTCCACAGTCAGGCTTCGGGCAGCTTCTCAGTGATTCGCCGCCAGCTCCGGCTGAGCTGCTCCTTTGAAGCCGACTCTTTCTTCATGCAGAGATGGAACGGGGCACGATCAAACTATCTGTGTGGTGACCCATTCTGCATGTTTGTCCTGGCCCTGTGTTCAGGCTGAGGACTGAGAAAAGGTTGTTTATGTGACACTCTTCATTGATTAATCAATATTACCTGGATTTTTTACTTCTTTATTAAACTATTGGCGCTTTGATGTGTTTCACCTGCATCTGACTGGAACGTCTGATCCAAAAGCTCACTAACCGGACCCAATGAACAGACGAGTCAGACAAACTTTATCGATCTTTGAATTTCTGTTGCATCAAACTGTGGCAAGACATCTAGTTTCACTGTGATGGATAAAAACCACTTCCTCTACTGACTTTTGTAACATCAGGCTGTACGTGTAATACTTTGCTGTTCATATCAATGCTGATCGCTGGTAAAGCTTAGCGAGGATTAACAATTAAGACCTGAGACGGATTCTTAGCTGGACAATTATTTATGTGAAATCTTTTCGTGTGCCATATTCCCAAGCCTTGTTGAAGCGCATTATTGTACAAATAAAGACTACAGTTGATGGTGGATGTGACTCTGGCCTCGTTATTCTGTCTTACCCTTGTAGAAGCAGTAAGCCCAAGATTGGACTGCGCGACAACACAGAAGGAAAAATGGGATCATTTAGTGAAGTTTGACAGTTAGGAAGGGGCTCATTTAACTATTATGAAATGAAAGATTTATGGCCACTGAGCCCACTATGCGACCACCTCCTCGGGCAGGTGAAAGCCTCCTTTGCACGATGCTGACTCAGACCATCAGGACTGAACAGGCTTCAAAAATGGAACCAGCTGTGGCCTTTAACCTTTTGATGTGACACCGGCGTTCAGAGGCAGCGGGGTGAATGCAGAGGTGTCCTGAGGTGATCGGTGGGCTTTTATTCAGACAAACGCTTCAGAAGTCTTTGGACAACGTTTCTCTTTTCAGCAGGAAGGAAGTCAGGAACATCTGCACGAAGAAACCAGAGAGCTCCTCAGGGGAGAGAGGTCAAATATGCTTGACGGGTCTCAGTGTGAGGATCACACAGCATCACAACAGAGAGCTGCAGATACCAGCATCTCTGATTCAGGCAGGTCTACACAGTAGTTTTACTTCACTTCTGCCCAAGGTGATGGCAATCATTAACTAAAGTTAAACTCAAGTCTCAAACTAGACCTGAAAAAACATTTCAATTAACTGAAGTAAAACCTAGCCTTTAAAATAAATGACTGAACAGGGATAACATTGTTACCACCTGCCTGTGTTGGTCCCGTCGAAGCATTTATTCCACTCGACCCCTGAAGGTGCGCTTCAGTTCAGCGCTAAAACTGAAGATCTGAACTGAAGAAGCTTCTTGGATAAGAGCTGAACCACCTTCAAGAAACTCAACCTGGTTGACTGAGAGTCAGTACAGACCCTATATAAGAACCGGTCCATTTACCGGAGGCCAAGTCAACACTCAGAAGTGTCCTGCCAACCTGCTCAAGCTGCAGTGCCTCCGACGTCCAGCAGAGGCAGCAGTGAGTCAGTCCCCATAAACCCCCATGTTCCAAAACGAGCGCTGACCGGGAGAGCTCTGAACCTGCTTTGTGGCGGGGCACATAATCCTGCTGAAAGAGGCCGCAGTCATCAGGGAGTGCCCCACAAGGTTGTGTTCATCTGGATGTAGCGTTTTCAGTGGGAGAAACTTTTCTTCATCGTCCAAGTGACCTCTTCAGTCTCAGCTGACTGCAGGTTTCCATCCTTATAAACAGCACATTTGCACAATGAAACTAGCAGCACTGAATGAACAATGGACGTTGATAAGGTTGGAAACCTGCAGTCGGCTGAGACTGAAGAGGTCACTTGGATGAGTGACGAAACATTTCAAAAGGCACAACTTTTACTTTGAAGGCGAACAGACTGTTTCTAGTTTGGTGAGTGTTTGCAGCCAGGTCGGCCTCTTCCATGCAAACAAAAGCATCCTCCTGCAACCGTCCACCAACCGGTCATCACCAGGAGGTTACTGACCGGTTTCTAGGCCTGTGTGAATGTGGCTTTAGCAGCTACTCTTACCTGGGGATTGGTTAACAGAGGGTCGCCGACCGCTCTGCAGGCCTGGACCCCAAAGTCCAAAGGCAGCAGTATGTTTGGGAGAAAGTCGGAAAGGTCAGATGAAAGCATGAAAATGATTTTGTCCTTTGATTGGCTGGATGCTAATGACGACCTGACACTATCAGGCTTGTTTAAAAATACCCCACCCATTGTCCTGCGCCTTACGTGCGTCTCCCTGGTGAGCATTTATTGAGTCATCGGCTCTTCCTCCTGCTGTTTGCTGTCTTTATGAACCTGTTTGTTTGCTCATTCCTTTTTTGGGTGTTGGCCTACCCGCTAAATTTCTTCTTTTAGTTGAACCATGCATATTTTGTGGAAAGCTCACCATGTTTACCCCCCTGCCATCTGTCTCCCTGGGCTTCCTCATGCTATAAAACTGGAATTCATTTAGGGCTGTATCTAAACGAGCCATGAGTCCGACCCCTGGTTGTAATTTAGGAAATGAAACTTTAATTAGAGGTGCAGCTTTTTCATTGATATCAAATCAGTGACATTGGGCTGCATGATTAATCATTCCTGAGAAAACAGTGAGAGGCTTGGAGGCGCACACCCGGCCTGCAGAGCCATCTGTGTGTTAAATAGTACATGGTGCAGGAGGAGCTGTGTCAGTAATGTAGGTCTGTCCATCTATTTAAGGCTGATTAATTAGAGCACTTTGAATAAGGCCGCAGAGAATGAGAGAGAGAAAGGGGAGAGAGACCACCGTGATGAATGGATAATCCATGTGCCATTTGCACAGCCACCGCAGGGACTGTGGTGCTTTACTGGGCCAGATGACACAGTCTGTTTGCCGCGCAGTCTGACAAAATATGCGGGCAGATTTCGTCTGATTCTTGATCTAATTTGGAGAAAGTTTTGAGGATCAGCGACAGTAAACACAGACATGCAGGCATCCTGCTCGCCATGCGGAGGCACGTAAAGCGGTCATCGCGCCGAGCGCCTTCAGGGACCTGTGACGCTGCCGATGCTCGTTCGTTTACTGATGCTGGTGATTAACCCATGTGAGCGCGCTCACAGCCAGCGAGATGAAATCTGGATAAAGTTCCTTGTGAGAATCCAGACTTCCTGCTGATTGTCAGATAAACACACTACATACGCTCTGAGGGATCTTCACGTATGATGACGCTATTGTCCACAGATCCGATTGGTCAGTAGGGGCATTTTTGGTACTCGCTGATCATCGATCAGATTAGGTCAGGTCTGCGGTTACCATGGTGACCTGCCATTATAAAACACAGTGAGTCTCAGTAACCGCAAGTCCTCCTTCAGAGCACAGACGTCTGATTTTCAGTCGTCCTGTCCAGTTATTACTGTAATTAAACAACGAAGCGCTTCTGTTCCTATTAATGTGGCCACTGTAACCCAAGCCTGAGTCCCATCAGTACTGCTTTTATACGAGCTTGTGCTTTTCCCGTCACTGAGGCTTCTGTCCCATCTTTCCTCCCAATCAGGAGGTACAAAACAAGTAGAAATAAATAAATTCGATGGATTCCATATTGTAGTTCAGCAATCGGCACTCTCGTATGCATTCCTCAGGCTCTTTGACCTGCATGCACTCAGGGCATGCTCAGCTCACATTGGTCAGTTTAAGAGGAAACCAGAAAACTTTCTGAGCCAAAGATGTTTCAGCGCCTAAATCCCACAATCACATGGTCACCATAGCGATGCACCGTCATAACGAAGATCTCTGTCTGGCGGCTTTTCTGTCTCTTCCATCCTGACCGTCAGTCTGTTTTTCATGATGAATCAAGTGTTAGCATGTTGGTCTGCTGCGACTGCAGGAGTGAGCATCTCCAACCTATCCTGCCATAAATAGCAGACTTTTCCAGTCCTCTGCATCACAGCTGCAGATTAGTCACTGAAGAACAAGATGCATGCTTATATTTATCACGCCTTCAAAATCCATGAAATCCAACCTGAGCTCTCTGAGGTCTGCACTAAAAAAGGTTAGTCAGGTTTAACCGTGAAGGTGGTTCAGTTCTTGATGAGGTACATCACCAGACCCAGGGCACGCCAGAGAGACAGCTGAGGGTGAAGGTAAAGGTGAAGCAGTTGATGTCCGTACCCTCATCTGTCACCACAGAAATGAGCTTCGTCTGAAGGGTGAGGAGCTCAGCCATGAGCTGCTACTCCACATCGAAGGGAGTCAGCGGAGGCGGCTCCCGCATGCCCGCTGAGTGAGGTGATTCAGGCAGGAGACCGGGGGTGTGGATGGATGGACGGACAGACCAACAGATGGGTGGATGCTCACAACAGCACAACAGGCCCTTA
Source organism: Pelvicachromis taeniatus (assembly GCA_015108175.1). Taxonomy (NCBI): domain Eukaryota; kingdom Metazoa; phylum Chordata; class Actinopteri; order Cichliformes; family Cichlidae; genus Pelvicachromis; species Pelvicachromis taeniatus. The sequence goes on from VURO01022797.1 coordinate 12,183, forward strand.
GCTTTTGTGCGGGTATGTGTGTGTGTGAGTGTTCGGGGGCGTGTGTGTGCATGCATATGTGTGTGGCTGCTCAGCGTTTGTCATTGTGTGTGTGTGTGAGTGTGAGTTGTGTGGGTGCTGGCTGTTTGTATGCACTGCATGTGTGAAGAGAGGCTGCTGTATCTCAGCAGAATCTAACACACACACACACACACACACACACACACACACACACACACACACAGGAATATAAAGTGGAAGGCATCAGGATTCAAGGCTGACTCTCAGGCTTGTGAAACAAAGAGCCACACACACCAGCTCAGCTTCTACACAGAGCTGATCATCAACACTCAGATCCTTCAGTAATATTAATAACGCTCATCATCATTATGGAGATTCACCAGCAGTCACCTGAGATGTTTACAGATGAGTCAGTGTGCTTATAAGAAGCCTCTTTGTTCCTTTGGTTAAACTGTCAGTAAACTCCTCTACGCTGATGATGTTCCACGTTATCTCTCCCTCTAGCAGGGATAGCATCATCGTGTCCCTCGAGGAGAACCAGATGGCTCAGAACATCCTTCACCTGAATGACCCAGAAGGTTCTGGGTCATTTTGACCCGGTATTTAGAGCCCCTGTGTTCAGTGCCTGTCCCTGTACCTGCCCTGGTCTCTGTGGTCCCTCTGTTCCCATGTCTGCTATGGGTAAATGCCAACAACGCCGTTAGATTGGAGAAAGCCTTTAATCATTTCTGCTTGTTTTGATTCCGGAGTGTCCTTATTAGAGCTCCGGTCTAGTTTAGAGATCACACAGTTTGTGTCTCCAGCTAAGATGAGCTTGTGTGTTGTCACATCTGGAATTTGTGAGAACAAATTGACAAAGAAGCGTTCGTCATCCCAGTTGGGGCATAAATGTTGGCTCCATAAAGTTGGCCAACCACAATAATATAACGGCCCATCTGATAAAATGCTTGATACAGCAAAAGGGACATTGTTACCAATAAGGATGGCCACCCCGCTCATCTTACAGTTAAAGCTGGAATGGAAGATTTGGTCTTCACGCTGTGTTGGTCTGCTACACAAAGGCGAGTCTCCTGCAGAAAAGAGGTTTCTGAGGTGTGTGAGCACCTTTTTGTGCTTAACAGGGTGATTCATAGACTTCACGTTCCAGCTTACAAAGTTGGCTGCGTAACCAGTAAGCTTCGCTGTTTGTTGACAGCAGCCATAGAGTTAGGACAACATTATGCGTGTATGTGAACCCCGTTCTTTTCTTTTAAGCTAACCAGCTCGTCTGTAGTCCTGCAACCGCCTCGTGGAGGCTGGCGGCCTTGTCCGACCATGATGACAAACCCTCTTTTCAATTCTGACCTGATAATCGTGGAGATGTCGTCTTTCACAGAAGAACGGATGTCCTCCATACGCCATCGCGGTGTGTGACGAGCTCCCGCTGTGGCCACGCCTCTGCGTCCTCCACTGTCTGATGCATTTCAGCATTCAAGACATCTTTGACACAGTGAGGAAGGAGGCTGAGGTCACACACAGGATGTCAGGCACAGAAGCAGCTCCGTGCCTGTCGACTGTGCAGTGAAAGCAGCGCAGGTCTTACTTTGGTGGTGGTTACGTAACCGGATCTGTCCTCAGAGTCCTGAGGTTTAAATGTGCTGCGAGTTCAGTCAGCTGATCCTTCTGTGGCGTTTTTTCACTTTTGGTTTGGAGACAGAGGCCACAGCCTGCAAGCAGCCGCCAACCTGCTCAAGCTGCAGTGCCTCCGATGTCCAGCAGAGGCAGCAGTGAGTCAGTCCCCATAAACTCCCATGTCCCGAAACGAGCGTTGACCCGGAGAGCTCGCCGCCACGTATGTTCGAACATTACTGTGTCGTGTTTACAGGTCGATACAGAAGCTGTCTCTGTGGATACTTTCCCCCTTCATAACGTTTTTATAACTCACTTAAAGTTTGCACTGTTGGGGACGTGGCCTCTTCGACCCCCGGCCTCCCTGAGCTCGACCGCTGCACCGTGTTTGCTGGAGCAGCTTCAATGACGTCGTGTGACCAATGATATGGCTGCTGTGAGGTCACTGTACCGTCAGTGCCTGAGCCCGTGTCTGCTTCAGCGCGCCTACATGCTGCGTCGTCGAGCCCGGCGGCCTGCGGCGAAGTGTACATGAAGCTGTCACAGACAAACAGGCTCTGCACTTTGTGTAGGACGATGCAGGACCATTAGTGCCGATCACGCTGGCTGCATGTGTACCTCATAGGCAGGGCGAGATGAAGCATGACGAAGAGGAGGATTTTTACCGTCCGTCTGTGTGAGGGCAGACGGGCTACCTCTCTCAGAAACATTCATCCTGCTTCGTTTGTCAGAAAGAGAGTGATCCAAGCTCCAGCACGAAGAGGAAGAGACGATGAGGAGGTGGCGATTACATAAAAGCCTCACAGATATGAGCTATTTTAAACCTGGGCTCAGGGAGAGTGTGTGTGTGTGTGTGAGTGTGTGTGTGTGTGTGTGTGAGAGAGAGAGAGAGAGAGAGAGAGTGTGTGTGTGTGTGTGTGAGTGTGTGTGTGTGTGAGAGAGAGAGAGAGAGAGAGAGAGAGTGTGTGTGTATGTGTGTTTCATTTCTGGTTTGGAGTGGGTGAGGGCGGTGGTTTGTAAGTAAGGTCACACTTTGTGAG
>VURO01022804.1:0-18466 GCA_015108175.1 Pelvicachromis taeniatus
AAACAGAACCTGACGCACACAGACTGAAGACTACCAAAGTAAAACAGGAAGTACACAGACTCAAGGACACAGGCTTCACAGAGGGACTGAAAACAGAGGGAACATATGGGACCAAAACCAAAGATCTAGAAATACAAAACCAAAACACAGACAGCAATAACCCCACAAATAAATAATAAACAAATTAAAACACTGGGTCACAGACCCAGGAACGTGACAGAGTCCAAAACAAAAAGTAAAATCAAAGGAACTGGAACTCAGGTAATAGTTCAAAACAAAGTTCAGGGAGCCGGCTTGAGGGCCGGCCACTGTGTGGACGCCAGCGACGGAGCAGATCCAGATAAACAAATCAAAACATTGGGTCACAGACCGAGGAACGTGTCAGAAATGCAATCTGAGACTATTCACAGTAAAAGGTACATCTTTTGAAACACGTTGGTGTCAATGTGATGTCAGGCTTTTAATCTGAAGGTGAATGTTCTCCATTTGTTTTAAGTTAGTTACTCATTATCTGCAGACAAGTCGACGTAATCATGCAATCCATGGGTATCTGCCGCAATCTACTTGTGGCCAAAGCAATCACAATGAGCTCTTTGCCACCAGTTTCTCGCAGCGACAGCTAGCAGCCTCTCATCACATTTTTCCTTAGGGCCCTCTCTTTACTGAATTTCCCGGAGGAACCCACCCAAGGGATTAATAAAGTTTTATTTATCTATCTATCTATCTATCTATCTATCTATCTATCTATCTATCTATCTATCTATCTATCTATCTATCTATCTATCTATCTATCTATCTATCTATCTATCTATCTATCTATCTATCTAGGAAGAATCTAGGAAGAATCTAGGAAGGAATTAAAGACATTGACATTTTTGTCTTAAAAGACTTTCCAATAAAGTCTCATCTTTTCAAACTACTGCAGATTCTCTGTCCTCTGTATATACATATGTTGTTCCTGAGTAAGACACCAGGGTATTTTTAATGTGAAATTACATTTTAGTGCTTACGACTACTCACAACCCTCTTGGAGAACATACAAGAGGCTGTGCTGGAGGCTAATCTAAAATCGGATCACACATATTCACCAAAAAAAGATGGAACCAGCAGGGCACAATAAAATTGCCTGTTTCAAAGTTGGAATCACTGGCATTGGTGGCTACTGGAGTGGCTACTATGAGAAATCCATCACCACAAAGGGCCCTTTCATGGAGATTTTCCGAAATCTAAGACTTTATGGTTCATTTGTGAGTCGATGTGACAAATCAAAACAGACACTAAAACACAAGTAAATGTTTGAATTTACCAACCAATAAAACTTACAAAGTAAATATAGTGAACATTCTGCAGCTCCTGGCCAGTTTCCTTCCTTCCTCACACTTTTCACTTGTGTCCTTTTTCTGTCTTTGGTCTGTTGCTGCTCGAGCATCGCCTGCAGAGTGCCCCTTTAAAAGGTTTCACCTTAAGAGCTACTTAAGTCTGCCACATACATATTCAACATCCTTCCAACTTGAATAATCTCTTTTTGAATTTCAGCATCCCTATGTGAGTGACGTACGTCTTTCTGTCTCGTCAGTGCCTGGTTTAGCTGGTGTGGCTGGCAGCCGGGGTACCCAGGTGTGGTGCTGGAGGTACCCAGCTGTGAGGCCACCAGCCCAGGCATGAATCATAACAGCGTCCCCCTGTCATCCTGTCAGTCACGGCTGACAGAGGCCTCAGCAGCACACACAGCGTGGAGGGTGACAGAGTGTCTGATGGCAAGTTTGAAATGTGAAAGGCCATGTGATGTATGTGATGTATGTAGTGTGTGTGTGTGTCTCCAGAAGAAACATTCAGCATCCCATGTGTGTGACTCAGTGAAGAAGTGTAGCATAATGGTCCAAAGAGGTGTGTGTCTTCAGACCTGCAGTGCATTATGGCTGTGAAGTACACTACTGAGGCGTAACCATGGATGGAGAGAAATTGCCTGGTCACTCTCAGCATGAACAATTCTCTCTCTGGCTTTTGTCCTCCTTGTCTCTCTGCGCTGTAGAGCTCAGTCAATTTGCAGGACAGATTAACTTGATAGTCCAGGGGAGAGGTTTCTCTGAACAGTGCGATGTGACTGCATGGAAAGTTTACCATGATGTGTTTACTTAACATACTGCCAAATTCTTCTGGTGTTAATAATGGTGTTAACACCATGATGTCTGAGGAGGGAATTCCAGCGAACCTTGTAATATAAAGAAAAATTGTATGTTGTCATAAAACCACTGACAACATTTTAAATAGTATCAGTGTAAAGCAGAAATAACAGAACACAATTTATTGGCTTTATTAATTATTTGGGCATAAGAGTTTCTGTTTAGTTAGATGTGTAAAAGTGTATATGTATTAATTTCATACATTTTTATATAAGGTATAAATAAATACTATGTATGTTTTATATGTTTTTAAATGTATTTTTATGTAAAATTTTTCATTCTTGAAAAATGACCAAAATAAAATTCATTATCATAATCATATTCACTCACATGCCTACCCACTAGGACTAACTGCATATATGCTCATGCTATGCTTAGGCCATTAGAAGACACAGGTGGCACTATAAGACTGATATACATTGAAGATGGACCGTTAAAACATGTTTATGAATTAGGAAAACACAATACACATCCCTCATTATAAAAAGGTTCTAATAAAATATTTATCATGCAAATAACATCTCTGAATTACGGAAGATGAGAACGGCCGTATCGTTATCACGAGAAAACGGTTTTGTTTTCTCGTGATAACGAGTTATTTATCTCGTTATCACGAGAAAATGGTGGTGCGGTTTTTGTCATAACGAGATAATTATGACAGCGGAGGTGCAATCAGCTGAGCGGTGGAGGTGTGGTCTTTGGCCTGATGTGGTACCGGAGGTGCGTGGTGAACAGGTGTGCCTGACCAGCTGACTAATGAACTGTGTGTCTGCTCTTTCAAAACAGTAACGGCCAGGCAGTCGGGAGGTGTGTGGCTACGAGGCGGGAGTGGCTGCGTCCTGAGCTGTAGCTGAAACCGCAGTTTGTGTTGCCATAATAAAAACAGTGTCCGCAAAACCTGACGCCAGTGTGTGTGTGTCTGCTCTGAGGGGTCCTGTGCTACAGCCTGTAAAGCTGAAGCTGGGACAGCCTCTTGTTAAATGACAAGGACTGATCTCAATATGGTCTCTAACAGACACATCGCAATTTCAGCTTGTGTTAGACCTCGACTGAAATATCATCTGATGAGTTGATCAGTGATCAACGCTCCTTCATGTGCCATTTTCAATAATTAATTGACAAACGTTTGTCCCGAGAACAACGTTTTAATCATCTCGTAATAACATAACATGATTCGTTTTCTCGTGATAACGACTTATTTATCTCGTTATAACGAGAAAACCAGACCACCGTTTTCTTGAGATAACGACATAAATAAGTCGTTATCACGAGATAACGAGAGAAAAATATTATTAACGGATGCGGCCGTTCTCGGCTTCCGTACTGAATAATTACCAGCTCCTCTACTTTTTTTTTTTTAACTCTAGCTTCTTTATTGTAATTTTGGTCAGGTGCTCCACCGGTATAAAGCTCATGGTTGAAGGTTTTTAGACATGTTAGCAGATTACTCTCTTTGTTGATCCAACACTTTGGTTCACGTTGATTTAACTCTCCAGTCACAACTGTTGTCAAGCAAATTGGTAAAGATGTTTATATTGGAGGTTTCTTCCTCTGTATGGCCATCAAGTCAAAGTTTACCCAAGACTTTGAATCCTGACATACATACACTAGAGCTATGTATAGTTTTTAGCACTAATGGGCAAATATTAGCAGCCAAATATATAAAGCCATGGTGGTGAAGACTGTAAAAAATACAGCTGGTAAACACCAGGATGTTAGTGTCTTCACTCTGTTGATTTATATTCAATAACACAACAAGCTGTCCTCAGTTACATAGTGCCAGAGATCAACTGCCTCCAAAGCTCAACACAAGGTCTTTAGCTTAGCTTTCCTTGTTCATCTGAGGTCACTTGGGACGTCATTCCAGAGTCTTGATGTAACAACGGCAAAGGCACAACCCCCTTTTGAAATAAACTTTGACCACAGGGTGGTCATGAGTGCCTGGGAAGCAGGCCCAGAATAATTTTGAAGACATGTATGGATGGATCTACCACACATGCAGGTGCAAGACCATTTAAATTTTTAAACACAAACAGTGACACTTTATACTCAGTTCTGTGATGCACTGGGAGCTGATCCAAGGCTGCTGACACTGGAGTAACGTGGTCTGTCTTTCATGTTCCAGTCAGTAATCTCGCTGCAGCATTTTATACTAACTGTAGATGAGCAGGAAATTCAAGGATACAGTACATTGCAACTGCCGTGGTCCTACCGTGTGTCTCTGCCTTTCTCTCTTTCCCTCACTACTAGCATGAGTGCGTGTGTGTTTGTTTATTTGCCGCACCATGCCTTGCAAGGTTAGAATCGCTTCCAGTTTCCCCTCCTGAATTCTTGTACCTGAAGCCATCAAACTCACCTGTTTGTCATCTACTGATCAACCTGCCTGTACTGATGCTGGGAGAGGTCCTTCAGTAACTAACCGCATTAGAGAGACGGGCCATTTCCCTTGATGAGAGATTTCTGAGAGAGAGTCGTGGAGAAGATTCTGTTTCTGTTCCATATGTGGTTGGAGTTTGGATCTTACTAACGGACTTTCCCTGCCTCAAGACTTTGTAAATAGTTTCCCTTTCACATGCACTGTAAATAAACTCACTCAGTCTGGTCTCCCGAGTCCCGTGTTTTGAGTCCGGCCTGCTCCATTGGTTATGACAACAGTAGTCCAGCCCAGATGTAACAAAGAATGCATAACCTTTTCCAGATCTGGTGGAAGTTGCTCTTGACCACAGCATTGAGTTGTTTGATGAATTTCCAATTTGTGTCTAAGATTATACCAAGGTTTTAGACCTATGTTTCAATAAAAGAGGTTTAAGAGCTTTTCAACCTCTCAGTTTATAGTGGACAGCCAAATCATATGACATCTGTTTTAGACTCTTTTAACTGTAAGAAAGTAAGCTGTGTTATTCTCAACTTACTATTGTGTTATTATTTGCTTCTGTCTCCGGTTTGGTCCACACCAACTCCTGAGGGGCATAGCCAGCTCATTAGCTGCTTAATTTTCCTCTTTGTTTACAGGCTAGCTGTTGACTGAGTCACACTGGTTTAACATTGTCACATGGTTTGATGTATTTTGTAGGAATTTCCAAGTCCTTCGAGTGTTTCACCAGTGTTTGTTTTTGTTGGTTTCACTTTTAAATATTACTGTATTATAGATTTGATCAATTTTGTTTTATTAAACAGCATGTGTTAAATTCAGTGCTGGGAAATGTTGACCATATAAAATATGGCTGTAACCACTCAGAAGCCACCCAGTGGTTTTGGACTTTGTATTTTGAAACCTCAGTGTTAGCACTTTGGTTTCCACCATGTTTAAAATGCATCCATCCATCCATCCTAGTGTTGGTTGAGCTTCCACTCAGATTCCTGAGAATAACCCTAGCTGGGATAATTGGAAAGAATGTTCCTCTGTGATTGGTGGTTAAAGTTAAAGTAAAGTAGTATACATCTCATATGCATGTCAAGTATGTGACATGGACAAGTGTTTGCATTAGTGTCTTCTATTCAAACCTCAGTTAACTGCAGCAAACTACCAGCAACCATTGCATATGCAAGGGGGTTGTTGGTCCAGCATCGTATACCTCTTTGCAAACAAGTTCAGTTAGCTACAGCAAGCAGGTGGAGCTTGATGACTGATCTTTAGGCCTGTGTGACCGAGGCTTTAATTGGTTTTGTTTTCAAATTAAATAAGACATTCCTTAATTTGGCCCGGTGTCAGATTGGCACCCTGTGCCATGGTGTATGTTTTCCCTATGGTAGCTGCGATAGGTTAGATAGGATAGATTAAAAGAAACAAAACTGCAACAACAGAATATTAGAATACTTTACCTACATTTTTTCTAAGTAAAAGGAAATCTCTTTGTAGACACCAACACTTTAGTTAACTGTAACATATGTAATGTAAAATAATGTAATTGCACATTTAAGTAAAATAAAACAGTGTTTATTTAAATGTAGTATGTACATGCACTCGGTGCACAAAGCGTTAAACCACTGGTCATTTTTAATGTATATGACCACAGAGCGATATCCATTAACTTACTTGCCCTTGCCTTTTTCCCCCGTCCACCTATATCACACTCTCTCTTTCTAATTCTTTGTCCAGCCATGTGGAAGTGATGATCTGTGAGCCCACCCCTGAATGCATGTACTGTGGGAATGGCCCATTATTACACATTTGGGCAAGCAGCACAGGACCATATAAATAAAAGACTTCCCCCCGCTGACACCGGAGGTTCACACCTCCTCTTCTCATTTTTCCTCTTCATTCCAGTCTCTCAACCTCGCCCTCCACCATTCTTCCAGAACCACACAACAGAAATCTCTCCTAACAAGTCATATAATCTTTATGTCACTCATAGTTATGGGTCCTTTAAAATAAATGCAGTTTCGCCTATAAAACAGAATGAGTCAGGTCACTTTGCACTGACTGACTCTTGGAATTAAGTGCATTATTTTATGATTAAAAAAATCTTTACCAGTGGCTCTGACTGCAGTTAGCACTAAATATCCAGATGTGGGATTTTACAGCACGAAGTAAAAATGTGATCGCACAGTCCAAGGCTGCAGGGCCCGGGCAGTGAGGAAAACATTTGGCTTAATTAACCAAAGTCACGTTGGATGATGTCACCTGGGAACACATTTAAGCTCAGTAAGCAACAAGTTGTGATTAGCATAATGGATTTTCAGGAATTACACGAATAAGAGGAAGACAAATAACATTTCTACTACGAATTCTACTGTTTTTTGAGCATTATTATTTTATTAATCTTTCTCCATTCCAAGAACTCATTCAGCCTGTCCTTCAAATACTTTTACATTTTCCATTAATCTTGTTTAAATTGTTGCTGTTGATGAATTTTAGCATTTCTGTCATAGGTATTTAATAAAAACAATCTCCGTTGTTAGTGGGATTCATATTAAGAAAGTATTTGACAATGCTTCTTATTTTATATGATGATTATATTGTATGAAAAAATCTATATAAATTATCAGTATATGAAATACTGATGTACAAAAAATCTATACTTATATAAAATACGTTTTACAGTGTTTTCATTAGGTTACTTCCACTTTAGTTGGAAATCTCTCGCTTTCTTGCACTTCATTTATTTTTCCTGTTCCTTTTCTTTGGTTTCCCGCCCGTTCTGTGCACCACCTGTCAATAATTATCCAGTCAGTCTTCCCACTACACTCTCTTTTTCCTTTATTACTTGTTTCCACATGTTTTCTAGTACAGATTTCCAGGTGTATTTGAGTCGCTGTTTTCACACTTGCTCTCCGTTGTTAGATCTCTGCGTTTTTCCTGCCTGTTGTCTGCACTGTTTGCTCTCTGACTGATCACCTGCATACGATCTTTAGATTAAAAATTTAGAGTTCAGATTTTACTGTGCCCCCGTTGTTCTGGCCTTGTTCTGCCCTTGTGATAAGGTCATGACTTAGCAAATTAATGCAGTGGCTTTTGGTTTCATTAATGGTAACTTAATAGCACTAACAAGCATAAAAAGGAGGGAATGACTTTTGTTTACTAATGAAATTTCTTTACTGGGTTTTTATTTGGGTCCAGTATTTATTTATTCATCCTGGCCATCTGTGTCAGCTAAATCAAATTGGAAAATGGGCAAAAAATGTCTTTGTTGAAAAGGATTTAGAAAGGTTAGAAGAATTTGGTGAGTGAAATTTTGGTATTTTATAAGTCTTCTATTTCACTCTCATTAGCAGATACATGTCTATATACCATACCTGTACGGGTTATGGATGCAGCTTGCTGACCAAGTTGGCAAGCTGATAACTTAGCATGCAACACTTTCATCCAAATGGTCACGTATGGCTCCAAAAAGATAACATGGTGACGTCTGAACTGGCAACATTAAAGTTTTGAAGTCCAAACCCAGTGGGTGCCAGCATGGGACACATATATATATATATATATATATATATATATGTTTAAGTGCACACTGGAGAAAATTACATATTAATCCTACATCCTTTTTTAATATATAGACAGAGGAGATAGTGGGTGTGTTGAACAAAGGAAATTCAACATGGAGCTGCCATGCAGGAGGAAAAGACCACATAGAAGATTCATGGATGTAATGAAGGAGGACATGCACAGGGAGAGAGGAAGATGACAGGGACTCTGTGAGAAAGAGGCAGATGATTCACCATGATGACCCCTGAAGGGAGCAGCTGACAGAGGATTAAAACTTATTTTAGATCTTGGGCGACACAATGCCTGAACTGAGCCAGTTCAGTCTTTTTCCTTTTTTTGCATATTCTATAAATGAGTAAAGAAGTTAATTTTGAAAACATTCAGGTCTAATGAAGCATATATAGCTTGAAAAATGTGGAAAATTTCAACAATGTGTCCAAACTTTTCTACACTACACAAAGAAATCCATTGATTATGATCCTTGGCTTAATCATCTTACTTGTGGTTATTGTTGTTGCTGGTAAGGTCACACTGATGATAATTCAGTCTCCTGACTTGATGTGATTGGTTCTAACTGTAAAATTTCATAATTTTACCACTTTAGTGCATAATTGCCTGAACCTGTGTTCCTGATGAATCTGCCATCAGACATATTGGAGTATCTGAAATAAAAGCTACTACAGATTGATTTTTGCTCTGACTCGAGCACTGACCTCACGGACACGGGAACATTCTCGTTCTTGTTTTGCTTTATTAGTCTTTATTGAAGTATTATTGAACAACACCTGGAAACCGCAGTTGTTGCAGGTGGAGGGGAGAGACGGGAGGACAGAAAGGTGTGAGGTGGAGAGAAACTGGTTGATAAAGAAAGAGACAGAGAAGCAGACAAAGACGGAGATGCTTAAAAATAACTGAGAATCATGGGAGGTGAAGGCAAAATCAAGATTTTTTTCGCCCTTTGGCTTTTAAATGCTCGTCAGAGAATACAACATATCAATAAATTTACATATAAGCACATTTAAAAACAACACAGGTTGACCAAAGTGCTGTACAAAGTAAAAAGTAAAACACATCTTAAATTCTACATGCTGACATCTCAGACCTTATTTTACATCAGCAAAAGATAAAAAACGATGGACTCACTGGCAACGGCCACTTTAATGGCATTAGCAGGTATTCTCAGGGAAGATAAATGTAACATGATAATGTAAAACGACAGCATGCTCATAAAAACCTCTCCCTAATTATTAAAATTAACTGCAACAAGCAATTACAGAGGTTCATGCTATGTGCATGAAATGTCAGTGTAATTATGGTTGGGTACAGTCTATTATCTATCAGGTATTCCAGGAGCAAGCCCACTCCCAATGTGTGAGGCAGCAGACGCCACAAAGCACCACGAAATAAGGTTTCAAGAGGCTTCTTTGTTGAGCGAGGTACTTGTTGCATCTGGAGAGGCTATTTGGGGGGAAAAATACGATGGTTCTTAAGGATATGAATTTCTCATTTTTTCTTTCCTAAGCTTCATAAAGAGGAAAATTAATTCAGAGTAAAAGGCTGTGGCTGCTGATTGCACGGTATTATCCTATACATATAACAAGACTGTAACAAGACATATACAGTCTTGTTACAGGCAGATCGATGGATTCTTGCTTTGGGAAGAAAAGGTTTGTACATTTTAAGAGACAAAACTAAAAAACTTTAAATGCTTAAATGGATATTACAATTTTAGTTCATCTATCATATATCCATTTTAAGCATTTCTCAAGAGACTTTTACTTGTTTGTTTGATAAAAACAGCAGGATAAAGCTGTCACCCACAGGTTTGTGAAGTCCTGTTATGAAGCCTCAACCATTTTTACCGTCACCTCCATTCGAATAGTCCCCCCCCACACACACACACACTCACACACAAAAAATAAAATCACCTCCGAGTTCCTTTCCTAACCACTTTTCCTTGAAAAAGGAAAAAAAAGGTGTGAAAAAACATTGATTAGGACTTAGGAAGAAGGGAAACTCTGATCTCCGATCACACTTCAGCCCACCCTGTTCTTACCATGTTGTTTCAAGCAGGTCATACAAACTAGGCTGGGATTTTTTAAGAAAAGGGAACATGTAGGGTCACTCCCCACCCTGAATGTTTAGAAAAAGCCCTACATAAATCTGCTCCTCAGTAACTGGCTGATGAAACAGAGCAACGACTTCTCTCCTGTATTAAATTTATCAAGAATAAAAGTGAAAAGTCTGTCAAAATATAACCATGTGTCACTGTGTTAGATTATTGCAACAATATACAATACGTGACTGCAGTAACCGTGTTCCCATGAACACACACACAGACTCGTGGTCTGATCGTAAACAATGTTTCGTGTTCTTCTAGACATTGTACAGGTCGTCTGTTACACACAGACTTCAGGTTTGTCGTTTGTAATAATGGAGCTCGCTCATGAATAAATCCAGCTCATCACCTGAGACTCAGTCCTCAGGACCTTACACAGTCCCCAGCAATTTCTCAATCAAAAACACACTGATTCTCCTTCAGCTGCCTCTGATTTCATTGCCACGCTGTTTTCAGAGAGAAACACATGCTTAAGACGTGTGCTGACTCTATTTTGTTTTTAGTTAGCTTACATCACTCAGTCCCTCTGGTCTTGGCACGAGGCTGGTTACCATTGAAATGATCCGGCTGCATCTTTGCAAATAAATTAGAGTATCAGTCAAACACCCTGCCAGTGCAACATCATGGCTCAATAGCCATGTTTAAGATTTCTAATCAAAGTTCAATCAAAACTTTGTTCAATCAATATAAGTCATAATCTTGATTTAGAGAGCTTTTATAGCCTAAATCTATGTTATTCGTGCAAGGCAACACCTGGACAGCAGCGTGACGTGAGTTTAATAAGCTTAAAATTCTAAATATATGAGTAAGATTTGAGATGAAATGGAAAATGCACTGAGAATTTATGTGTACATGATCTGCAGCGCTTTCCTTGATAGTTCTCACGTGAATTGTTGGACGGCATCGTCTCCTTCCATTATGGATTGTCCAGTCCATCCAGTGCTAAAGCGGGTAATAAAGAATATCAGTATTTGGAAAATTTGAGCAGTTCTTAATATGGTGGCCAAGCAGATACTTCCAGGTCAGTTCCCTCAGTTAGGAACCTTCCTAAACCAAACTGACCATTTGAATGTCTCCCCAGATGTGCCAAGTGAAGGACGGATCTGATTGTGAAACCGCACACTCACTGGCTAACAGCTTGTGTTTGACAAGTTGAGAATTATATATGGCATAACCCAAATAATCCTTCTGTCTTAGAATGAGTATAATTTGAAAATAAATTATTATGGACTATTAAATATGAGCTGAAACCTGAAAAGAGGTCACAGACCAAGAAATCCAAGTCGCTTTTTTAAAATCCAGTAAACAAAATGAAGTGTTTTTTTGGAATCAATAAGCAGAATGCACATTTACAGTATTTGGCTTCACTTTTCAGCCCTGGAAGCTACATCCATGTTAGATACTTTCCATGACACCAGGGTGTCAAATACAGCTGTTGTCAGATATCAACAGGGTGTCCTTTGGTGTTAGTGCTTTAATTCACCAGCCAGAGCTGTTTGGACACAGAAAGATAACAGTCCCGTTTAACCTTCTTCATGTAAGTCATCATCGTAGCAACCTCAATTCTAGCTCCATACCCCAACCCCATCTTTAGATAAAATATAAATAGTGTTGATGCATGGCAGTTAGAATGATTGCTTTTTGTGTCCTGATTGCCAAGACCTAGGAAGTCTATTAAAAAGAAATCACATATTGTGATAGCATAGGGTTATAATGGGGTTATAATGATGACTTAGGCCTCACGGAGATAAAGCATTACAGGCTTTAACAGGAGGCCGGAGAGGTGGCGGTGGAGTAAATCAAGAGGTTTGTCTCCAATTTAAAAGCTTTGTCTTCTGTTTCTTCTGCTGATTTGATTTTGTTTGATTTTTTTTTCTTTTTTTACAGTTTTGCTTTGCACTAATTTGGTTATGTTAAAAGTGACGGGGCTTTGGATAAAAAGAGAGCCTCCCATTGAAATTATGCTTACAGTGCATTTAAATGTGAAGCCAATGGGTCCTTAACAAGCTTCTAAACATGATGAGCTGAGATTGAAAGTCTGGTGTCACTGTTACCATAACTGCGTGTGTGTGTGTGTGTGTGTGTGTGTGTGTGTGTGTGTGTGTGTGTGTGTGTGTGTGTGTGTGTGTGTGAGAGAGAGAGAGAGAGAGACACCAGCGGCTCTGACAGAACAGCAGCATTTGGATGTCCGACCATGTTTTCATTCCCAGGGAGTCGGTGTCTCTGCACAAAGAAATGTATTCTGAACAGAATGCGGTGAGGGCAAAGAGGGCTTCTAAAATATAGCACAGAGGTAGGCACCCCCCAACACATTTGCATTGCTTTTCCTCTAATAACCTTTTGAACTTTTTTCCTTCAGAGGTAACTCGGAAAGGCCGACATGCCATATTCAAATATGTTCTGTACATCAGCTGTCTTCCTGTAATTACAGATATCTGTGTGTGTGTGGCTGCGTATGTGTGTCTAATTATACATTACTCTGTGGAAGCAGAGGGGTTGGGGTGGAGGAGAGATAGGGTGTTGATGTATAGGATGACGCTTACAGCACTAAACAGATACTGTCGCCATCTGTCTCTCTCAGTAACGTTGATTCAACATGCAGCTTGAGCTGGACTCTGGATTCTGTGCACTGAACACGAATCTTAAGAAATGCAAATCTGTAAGCAAAAAGTGTTCAACCCCTCGAAATCTATACAGACTTTCTGATATTTATCTGTTATCAAATGGCGATGCTGCACATAGCATCTGACCACCACGTCACGGTGGCACGCATGCACATAGTTAATGATTAAATGAGTAAAGTAGCAGTGAAAAACCTGCATCAATATTTTACTTCTGATTCTCTTCCAGCTTTAGCTTCATCCGAGCGGATTGAATCGATGCGGCTTTTTTTCCGACGTTAAGCCGAGCACATCGATTCTAATCAGCGAATCGTTACACTCGTGGACGATGGCGTAGCATCAACAATCTAGGGATTAAAGATCCATTTCCTTTTTGGTCCACACATTCGAAACATGATTGCTTGGGTATGGTATTGACACTTCTTGAATTGATTTATCGTCAAAATGCTTCACGACAAATGTCAAACCAACAGCACAAGTAAGCAGGGAAAAAGGAAAAGAAAGAGCTACCAAAGGAAAAACAATACATCATCATCTAACCATATGATGGATGAAGGCCTGTGATATGGGCTTAAATGAATAAATCTCTGTCTGACAGTGTGCCAACAGGGCATCCAGCCACTGCTGCCATAATTAATCGCTTTTGTCATCCGTGTATCCCTTACCTTTCATATGGAGAGCTGTGTCTGCCCCCCCTAAACTTATCTCCATCAATGTATTTGTGTACCTATTTAATATTAGCTCAGGTTTTGCACAGTAAGCACAACAAAAATGATAACCTGTCTAAAACTATAGACGTCAACTCCAGACATCTAATGGTGGGGCTGAAATACCTGTTTTCAAATTTTAATTGCAAATATCTTCTCGCTCTTTGCCACATAATTTCGACCAGTTACGTGGTACAGTCAATCAGGCCTCCTGTTCCCCAGTGATATCTATATGTCGTGCTTTATGCATTTTGTGCTTCCCTGGAGACTTGCCTTTCCTTGTGTTCTCTTCATCTGCTCACATCCCCGCTTGTGTGCCAGCTCTCAGAGGAAATCTTTAGGAAAACAGAGACTCTGCTGCCTGCTCTCACTCTCACTTGATCCTCTGGACCTTTTTAGCCCCCAAAGTGTATTAGTGTGTGCAAATATACTCCAGTAAGACTGCAGTAGTAATAATAATAATAATAATAATTATTATTATTATTATTATTATTATTATTATTATTATTAATAATAATAATTATTATTATTATTATAATTATTATTTATATATATGTATATACTAAAAGTCAGTAAATTTTCATGTATACACTTCTGTGAGAATTCTGTGAAAATAACAAATACTAAAAAGGAAAGTGACACGCACATCATACCACACATTAAAAGATATTTTCCCGTTCTGCAGGCATTCACTGAATATTTGATCTCATAAAAAAAACTTTTCAAAAAAACCTACATTAATAAAAAAGAATAAAAAAAAATAAGATTTCATGCCCTAAAAGTTTATTTATTTGTTGTACAGTTCATTCATGTGAGTGTGACAGTAATTCTCTGTATGACGGTTACCCTCTCACTAAAATTAAAAGGTTTCCTTGGATTGGGTGGTTCTAACAAACAGACGTGAAAGAGCTGTTCAGACGGGTACAACAAGAAACAATCAGAATCAGAATGACCTTGTGTGCACAAACAAGTAAAGGGGCAAAACACACTGTTAGGTTACATGTGTTAGTTAAAAAAAAGAACAATTCACAACCACATACACTAAAATCTACATTAAACCTATTGATTAGTCTCATTGGTCTTTGTGCTACTATATGCACAAAGAGTAGGCACATCATAGGAAGAGTATCTTAACTGAGACCTGAGACATGCAGTTTAATTCTGTGCAATTCTATTGTTTCTATTGTTGTATATGCTGCTTGTTTTGTATGATGATGTAATGACCATGCTTCCTAGCCCAAGCATCTGCTGCGTCACGGAGTCTCTGTTCTGTTTAAAGTACCGCAATGCTTTGTTTTTCTAACAGACACAAGAAGCCAACATCTATTCAGCTGTCAGTTGGCTTCTACAGTGTTTTATTGAACTTTTGGGAACTGAATGAGTATTTGGTTAATGGCTAATGACATCAAACTTAGATCGATCGAGGAAAGGATTTCTAAATGTTAGGTTTTGAGAGGTCACTTTCCCGTCCATGAAAGTACAACATGTTGTATCTAACAGGGACAGAGATCTGTGTTTGTTTGAAAATCTGGTGATGATCATGGTGCGTGGGAATTTTGGCAGAGCTCTGGATTGCTAATGAAAGTCATCTGTTGGACTGAGATAACCTCGCAAAATGTCTGCTGTTGCTCCTACAAGAGAAAGAGAGAGAGGGAGAGGTGGAAAGAGGGAGAGTCCGACAAAGAAAACAATTCAGCCATTGTGAAATTACAGCCATGAGCTGGAAACATCAATGGTGTTCAGTAGAGGAAACATACAAAAGCATAAGTGTAAGTGGCAAATGTTGATGACCTTTGATTTTGTAATGCACATAACTGCACCATATGAAGCAAGGTGGTGCATGCAGCGCATGCATGCATGATACCAAGAGCTTAAACAGATGCAAACAAGTGAAAAAATTACCTGGAGGTTTTATAGGTTGGGGAGTTTATACAATGGGTATGTTCTACAGAGATAAAGTTTTTAAAAAGTACCGCGAAAGCTGGCCAAAGTAGAAACAAAAGAGAAAGAGAGAGAGAGAAAGCCTACTGCAGATTGCTTCACTAGCAGTGTTTATATGTAGGTTAATTTGAACATGATGTAGGAGTTATTGCTTAACAAGAGCTCTGCAAGGCTGCGTACCTCCACTGAGACTGAGAATGACCTCCACATCATGAATGAATCAAGTCCCAGCATCCACAAGTACAGTTATGTGAAAAATAAATTAGGAATTAAGCATCAGCCAGGGGCTGCTAATCAACTGCTCTTGATTAATTGATGATCAGCAAGTGTGAGCACATCTAAAAAAGCAGATGTTTTGGCAGTTTGCTGGTCTGGAGCAGGGATGTGTTAATAAAACACCACGATCCTCCCAGGAGTGGATGTCCCAGCAAATTCACCCCAAGGTCAGAGAAAGTGCAAAACAGCTACATCTCAGACTCTACAGGTCTCAGCTAGCATGTTAAATGTTAAAGTTCATGACAGTGCAATTAGAAAACACTGAACATGCATGGCTCATTTGGAAGGGTTGCCAGGAGAAGGCCTCTTCTCTCTACTCTCTGTGTAGAGTGGCAGTAGAGGGTTTCAGGAACAATAGTCTTTGGACAGATGTGACAATATTGCACAAACACCTCATAATGACTGTCAGTAACGGAGAAGTGATGATTTGCGCTTGTTTTGACACATGATCTGAGCACCTTGCGGTCAAAGAGTCGACTGTGAACTTCTCTGTATATCAAAGTATTCTGGAGGACAATGATACCTGATTTCTGAAAAAGAGTTGCAATGATCCAGTAAAAGTCCAGACCTCAACCCCAGTGAAACGTTCGGGGGGAGGGGCTTAAACAAATTCCTACAAACCTCAATGTACTGAAGCAATGTGGTATTGAAGAGTGGGCCACAATTCCTCCACAATGTTGTGAGAGACCGATAGTCATATCAAACAATTAGTTCAAGTCATTCCTGCTTAAGGTGGTTCTTCATGCTACTGAATCATGAGGTGTATTTAATATTTCCAAAGTGCTATTAACATGCCCTTTTCATATGTACTTTGTGATATTTTCTTAAGGACATCAAGAGAGTGTCTCCCAATCTTTAGTATTTAAATCAGGTCTTTGACAAGCTTTAACTCAAAATGTCCAATTATGCCCAACGTTACTTCCAAAAGTTCCTGTATTTAGCTCTAGATAGGCTCCATCACTTCTAAGCTGAGCCAGGCTACCTCTTAATTATCCCTATCAGCAGAGTTTCATGAACATTTATGGGCAGAATTGCATGTATTTTTTTCTTTATTACCAAAAACAGACAAACCAAAACAAGCACAGAACCTCAGAGGTAAAGATAATACAACTGAGAAGCAAGTCAGCTGTCAAGATGCTAAAAATGAAACAAAGAGACAAAACAGCTGGATTTTTTAATGCTTAAGCTGCATGTGGAATATGTTTTCACATTTATGATATGATTGAAATTTCATATAAACTCAGAGTGGTTTAGAAGCAAAAAAACAAACAAACCAAACAAAACTACCACTATTACCACTACTACTACAGTACTTTCACTTTTTAAAAAGAGTTACTTCAAAGAAGAATAACTTCAATGCACAGCTGGGAGATGTTAAGCTGGAATGGGAAAGTAAGTCTTGCAGGGTGTCCTAAAAAGGACAATAACAGTCTCAGAGTCCACATAACTGATGATGCAGTAGGTGTACTTGAACTGTTTATGAAAAGGATTGTTTCCTGGATTCAAATTGTTTTTGTTTGAGGTGCTCTCTGTAAGGGATACATATAAGCAAAAACATCAAAGAACTCCAAGGCAAATTCCTTTATTCCCATGCCACAGGAATGTTTAAACCCACCAAAAATGTTTCATCATTCAAACTTTCATTGGGGAGGTTTTTTGTTTTAGTTTTTTTGGTTAAACATGACTATGGCATGAGAATAAAGGAATTTTAAATGTTATATAAAGTGTCTTGGTGCACTTTGATATTTTACTTGCAACAGACTGTTGATCTGTAACTAGCACTGGGAGACAAAAGAACAAATCTTGAATGCTTAACAGACTGTAAATAAAAATGGATGGAGACATTACCCATTGGTGATGAACATCATGCACTTCCAACGATGGAAAAATGTAACCCCCAAAACTGCAGTTTCTTTAATGACCACTTGAGGCAGAATCTAAAAGCAAGTCAGTCTCTGTCGATTCCCATGTTAAAATATAGAGCCAAACCACAACAACCTTGAGGCACTTTACATTGTAAGGTAA
Organism: Pelvicachromis taeniatus; assembly: GCA_015108175.1. Lineage (NCBI taxonomy): Eukaryota > Metazoa > Chordata > Actinopteri > Cichliformes > Cichlidae > Pelvicachromis > Pelvicachromis taeniatus. Next base: position 17,799 of record VURO01022804.1, read on the forward strand.
AGACCCTACATAATAATCATGATAGAGAAAACCACAACAATCAGACAACCCCACATGAGCAATCACCTGGCGACTGTGGGAAGGAAAAACTCCCTTTTAATAGGTAGAAACCTCGGGCAGAACTAGGCTCAGGGAGGGGCAGTCATCAGCTGTGGCTGGTTGGGGATGTGTCATGAGCTGTGTGCAGGCAGGAAGTGGTGGACCCAAGGTGCAGACACACAGAAACTGAAGGTGGCCAAAACTTAAACTCAAAATAGTTTTAATGTGTAAACTCAAAATAAACAAAACTTACAGAGGTGGAACAGAACACACAGCGTGGAATGAGGGAGACTGCAACACAGACCAAAGAAAACACAGGGCTTAAATACACAAAGGGGCAATCAGGAAATGAAAAACAGGAGGGAAACACAGCTGGGACAAATCAGGGCTAATGCGACAAGGGAAGCAAAACCAGATACAATAACATGAGACGCAGACTACCTAAGTAAAACAGGAAATAATACACAGAAACGCTAAGACACAGACAGAAACCAGAAGATTAATATCTACCATAACCCACACAGAGAATCTAAACTAGGAACAAACAATATAACCAAATGGACAAAGAAAGCTCAACATAATAAAATATATAGAAATAAGGAACCAAAACATAAAACACTGGATCAATG
>VURO01022808.1:13186-51047 GCA_015108175.1 Pelvicachromis taeniatus
ACACACTCACACACACACACACACACACACACACACACACACACACACTATAAGAAGATTTATTTATCTGTGTATTTTCATAATTATGTGTTCCAGGTGCTGTACGTTTGTCTAAAATGCTGACTGTAAGTACGTTGATTATGTACATTTTCATTTAAGTGTGTAAATGTTACATTTAATGGAATCTGGCCAAATGAAATGTACTTGATTGGTACAGATTCAATTTATACCAAGCATAATTAATACTTTTTTGAATAAATAAATCTTTGATTTGATATATTTCAGTTTCAATTTATTCAAAAATGTTTGCTTAATGTTTATGAGGGCAAAGTATAATTTTGTAAGGATAACTACTGCTTACAGCTGCTTCTTTCTTTGGAATTGGGACAGCCCGGCTAAGGGCAGTTGGAAAATGCAACCTGTTCCAGGTTAAAGGTCTTTGCAAATGCTTCTGTTAGTTGGTTTGCATAGGGCTTCAGTGCTTGTGTGGTAACTCTGGCCCAGCTGCTTTACTTAGCTACCCTGAGCTTTTTTGCTTAGGGTAGACATTTTTTATGTAGACATCATCTAAACATATTTTAAATCATTTAACATGATCTGATAACATTCTAGTTTCTAATTGAAAGATTATCGCATGTTGTGAATGTGATTAGCCTATACTCTGTCTAATTTTGTCCACACGGAAGAAGAGTTCAAACAGGACAGGAAAGGACAAAATGTGACTGGCAGGCAAAGAGATGCCTGCCACTGTGGCAACCACTGACATGGCTTAAAATAATCCTGGAAGGACAAACAGACAGAAATTCACCCCAAATAGTCCCACAGATACAAGCAGTAGGGGAAATTACAAGGTCTGAAATGAGGACCAGATACTGGCAGAAAGGACAGATGAGGAGAGAAGAGGAACGTCTGGTGCTGGAATTGTTTGGGGCTGGAAAAAGCAGCAAAACAAAAAGTAACGAAAAGAAATGTAATAAGGGGAAAAAAGCTGACATGTTCCTGAGGTTACAGCTTGGACCTTTTAATGCTTCACTGAAGTGTTTGATTTTTCATTAAATAGGTTCTACATCTGATTAGAAACAGAATGCATCTGCTTTTCTGGCCAGCTCTGCACCAGCCTTAAATGGGTCTTCCCTGTGGGTAACTATATGGCACAGTATAATGAGAAATGCTTAAGCAGTGATGAATGACATCAATGCAGTCGAGCCTAAGCCCGAAACCAAAGACTCACTTTCAAAGCACAAAGTTGTGTTGCAGAATTGAGCCACATATTGGGCTTTGGTTAAACAATTCAATGTGTATTTCTATGAGTTCAATATTATTTTACAAATAAATGACAAATTATGTACCTTAAAAGTCATTTTTACTAAATTTATGTTGCTTTCCACCAACAGACCACTATAAAAGACGTGGAAAGGACTGCAGTGATTCCACCCGGACAGAATTTCATGCTTCAACACTGTCTGATGTTTATGACTGAATACATTTTAATTTGGTTTTGGTGTTGGACAAACAGAAGAGAAACGGAAACAAGAATTGTCTATAGCTAGGGCACAAAGAGAGCCACTGTCTAACAATCTCCTAAGTGTCGCCTGTTGGTAGAGGCCAGAGATTAAACAGCTTTACAGCCGTGGTGTTCTTACTGACTGTTCAAAAAAGATTTTGATGAAAGAATAGGTGATGCAACAAAATGGTACACTCCAGCTCCAGCTGGTATGAAATTCAAAATCAGAGTGGGGTTTAATTTTAGCAAATAAAACAAAATTCTGATTTTGAACAACTGATTTGTTTCCTTTTACTCGTTTTAATTACAGTACAGTACACTAGTAACATGGTTCTGATAACATTTATAGTTTACAGATTCAAATTAAAATGCATTTTTTTAAGGTAGATTAGTGCAATGGTGTAGTAGATTAGACCGAGGGTCTGGGTCATGCAGATACGGCTATTTTCACAGTGATGATGAAGAACTTTCAAAGCCAACTTTCAAATATTTGTTTTCAAGCATGTCTATGCTATGATTTGCAGTGAGCGCATTATTTCTGTGTATGTCTGAGTACAATAAGTCTGCTAATTCTGAGATACCATCAAATTGTCAAAGTTTCTTTACTCTGGTTCCTCTCACATCTTGTTCCCAGTACAGAAGGCTCAGAGGATAGATGTGGTCTCAATATGGTCTCCGGCAGTTGGGTTGGCCAGGAAATCTAACTGCTTATATTTCCAGCTGTAACTGGATATGTTGTATCGCTTTTGGGAAACAAACAACAGAGCGGCCTGACAGACCCTGGTAACTCAACAACCCAACTGGGGCAGAGACGTGATGAGAAAGGAAGAGACTGCTAAGGGCTTTAGACCGTTGGTTTTGTATGCTGTAAATAAGCACATCATCTTTCAACACAGTGGCAGAGTGCAACAAGCTGCGGTGTGCTAGGGTGTAACACTACTCAGATTATAGATTTGAAAACATCTGTAGCCACCACCAACAATGCAAACAACATTTTAAGTGGAAGAGAAAGTGAGGCATCCGTGTTAAGAGAAAGAAATTAACATTGAGGCAGAAATAGCAAGGAACAAAGGACGAGAACCACATCATGCCGCTCAAACCACAAATCTGTCCTCTTTCTAACTTTCTGCATTTTATATGGCTCTGGCAATGGAAACTGAGAAGTGCGCTGTAGTGTCAAATGAGCAATTACATCGACAATCATTCAGAATCTTTGCTGAGAACTCAGGGAAACATTGTGGTTTTGTTTCTTCGGGAACTCTACATCAGACTGTGCGCATGACAGTGCAATTACCCGCTAAAGTGCAGTATAGTGCAGGAAATTTTCCAGCAACCTCAAATCACTGGCCTTACACTGACACTTAGGGCCACCAAAACTGCATTTTACATCGTAACGACAAACACAACCTGTAATAAGCCAATGAAATGACCTATATCATATAACTTAAGAGTTTATTCCCAATTTCTATGGACACTGGGTGGAAGGTCTTGAAAGCCAAGTATAAAATAAAAAATGCTAGGGATAGTAAGTTTTTTAAGGAGATGTTTTACATCTTCTAATGAGATCCAACAATTCAGTCCCAAAAAGTTGATTGTGTTCATCTGGATGTAGCGTTTTCAGTGGGAGAAACGTTTTGTCACTCATCCAAGTGACTTCTTCAGTCTCTAAGACTGAAGCTACAGGCTGAGCCGCTGCCTGAGCTCAGTCTCTAAGCCTGAAGAAGTCCTTTTGGGATTTACTTACCTGGATGATTGAGCATGCATCAAGACCAACAATTCAGTCTTTCCTATATTTAAGATAGCTTTAGCTTTTACTATCCTGCATCAATTAAAAAACCAACTATTCAACTAATATATGTTGAATTATTAATAGTATTTTAAGATACAGAAAAACAGAAACCTCACCAAGGCTGTGAAATCTCATAACCACAACAGTTGTGTGTGCTTTTGTTTGTTTTAATCAGTTGAAAAAGAAATACTACAAGACGATAATTACATGTAATCAAGGATTGTGTCCTAACCTACCCCAGTTTACACCATGGTGTACACTGGCACCCACACTGTCCCCACAACCCACAGTTACCCCAAGCTAAACATTTTGTGTTAAATACAGAAAAATCAACATGTTAGAGATGGAGAGACAGTTTTTGGAGTTGTACTGAAAGACAGTCAAGTAATGTAGCTCACTGTAGATAAATAACAGCTAATGAATAAACCATTATTAGCTTTAACCATTACATCTGCCAGAATATCCCGGATGCTCTGACAGTTTTTCTGAATACTCTGTTGTGTTGTCTGTAATGCACAGCCTGTTAGAGTTGCTTCTATTAACAGTTTGTATGTTACAGTGATGGGATGCACACTGCAAGTCTCTTCAAATCAGAGGCTGGTTAATTTGCTACAGTAATATACTCCGTATGCTTACAGACTGATAGTTCTGGACCACTTATGTATAACTGATTGTTTGTCATCTTTCTCTTTTTTTCTCCTTGTTTTCTTTGCTTCTACCTTCTGGAGAGCCTCCACTGCCATAGGTTCATGAATTCTCTGTCTGGTTTGATAGTTTTTTTCCTTGGCACAGATGGTGTTCCAAGGTGTGGGGAAAACTGGAGGTCTGGCGTTGTTGGCTGTCACTTGTTTCAACAAGACAAGCACAGACGTACAGAGCGCAAAGAACGACAAAATGTGCTAGTGAACTTAGTGTCTGAGGTTTTTTGGGTTATATATCAGAACTGTGCAAACAGGCTGTAGTTTGAGTTCCATGAGTAGACAAGAAAACCTTCTATAAACATTGTTCCATAAAATTATTATGACAAAGGATCCCTGTAAAAACATTGTTGTCATAACATTATACAGTAGTGTCCAGAAGACTTGTGCCATCCCCATGTGTTTTAATTTTTCTTCCACATAGCATTTTTTGGAATTTGGAAGAAAAATATGCAAAAAGCATTAGAATTTTAGATAAATAATATAATAATAATAATAATAATAATAATAATGATATTAATAGAATTTTTAAAAACTGGTCTTGAGTAATAGTTCTCCATCCTTCCTGAAAGTGTTTCATTTTTTTTCCTGTGGAGATATTGCTTTAGACCTCATTGTTTACCATTTTTAGAGAGGTTTTCTTTTCTTTTCTCTAAGCCACTTAACACTGAGATTTGTCATCCATCCATCCATCCATCCATCCATCCATCCATCCATCCATCCATCCATCCATCCATCCATCCATCCATCCATCCATCCATCCAGTTGCTTCCCCGCTTATCCTATTTAGGGTCGTGGGGGGCGCTGGAGCCTATCCCAGCTGTCTTAGGGCGAGAGGCAGGGTACACCCTGGACAGGTCGCCAGTCTGTTTGTTGTTTGTTTCTGTGTCTATGAATGTAAGAAAATTACACTGATGACACAGTGACCTTAAAAATATGAAGAAAGCAGACAGGTGGAGGACAAAAGAAGAAATGGACATGGATGGATATGATTATTTACTGATCCATCTGTTATTTGATGAAGTCTGATCAAAAATGATCTCAATGGAAGGCTGGCTGTAAAGAAACCATTCTCCCAGGAGAGAAAAGGCAGAGGAATATCAAATTACACAAAATACTTGACTGAGGTGTCATATAATCATTTTAATTTTTTGGCTTAAAATTCCATTAATATGTTTGAAGAATGCCAAGAGCAAGGTACAACACAAAGTGTCTAGAGCCATCTGTAAAAGACGGTAGAAGTTCTCTCATGGTTTGGGGTTCTGGTTCTGGCAGAAACATACAGTCAATCAGTTGATTCTCGATCCAATACCATTCGGAAAGCACCTGAATGGCTTTATTTATCAACATGACAATGACCTTATACACATTGCCAAAACTGTAAAAGCACAACAGATGGAAAAAACACACAGTGGAACTCCATCAGTACTGGACTGGCCTCCTTACAGTCCGGCTGCATCATTATCGAAGGAAAGCAAGTGAAACAAGTGTAAGATGATTTGCTAGTTACTTCCTACATACTTGCAACATAAGATTAAATAGCCCAAACAGTTATTTAGTACCTTTATTAACACAATGTTTTATTCACTCCACACAAAAGTGTGGTGCAACATGTTAATATGCTCTGTGATGTTGATATCTGTGCAGAGATGTGACAATATGTTTCAGTTATGTTTCTGTTGGTACAGCAATATATCAGTTTGTCATCTATTCACAACAACTGTATTAACTGCTGAAAATTAATGGAGGTGAGTGACATGTGTTCAACCTCCTGCTTTAACAAGTCACATTTAATAACACCACTTTTAAATATCAAAAGAGTTAGCAACCATTTTCCCTTCTTACTGTAATTGGATAGTCATTAACACTGCTGCAAATAGGAGGAAGTCAGTAAAGCATGATCCTCCTTAAATGCTGCCAGAATTATTTTGGTTCACAAGTCCATGCTTTTGAACCAATTTGTGCTCATTTGTGTGGCAATTTGGCACAAACTGTTGTTCAGCCAGTTTCCTCTTAAAACCTCTTTAATGCTTGCTTTTCTAAATCTAAGCTCTGTATTTGTTTTATATCTTGCGCATTTGTCTTAACTCGTCCAATTCTTGTTTTGGCACAGGCTTTATTGACGCTTTTGTACTATTTTTGTTGGAATGTTAGTGTAATGTGATGAAAGCATAATGTCATTTGCAACCACAAGATGAAACACTTTGCTGACAGTTTCACATTTGCAGATGAAATGGAATCTAATATGGTCTGACAGACTTCAGGGACCCCTGGCAGTTCTCATGTCAAAGCAGAATGATGAAACCTTGAGCCTTTAGCTGCATTCAGGGAATCTTTCATTCTTTCATATTTGCTGCCAGTTGTTTATGTACAGCCCAGCCACAATAAGGAGCTATTCTCTCGTTTTTCTGAAACCGAGGCAGAGGAGTGGGACAATTAAATACAATAATGCCACTGCACAAAGACCGTGACCAAACCCGTGGGTGTGAAACATCCCGATCACTTGTTCTAAAGTGGAACCACATCGGGTTCAAGCTACCATTCAGTGAATGGTTGCCTTTGATTCTTGCGTAAATTCTTAACTTCCACACTTTTCTTTTTGCACTCCATTTATTGTGATTTTCTTATAAATTAACGCTTTCCTAAGTAAAACTGCTTAAGCTATCGCTGTCTCTTTTTTTCCTCCGTGGCCAAACAAAAACTTCTGAAATGTAACAGTGGGTCCTGGCTTCATCTTTGTTGGCGATTTTGAAAATAAACTTGCGTTTAAGTTCATACTTACAAAGAAAATCTGCTTTTCCAAATGCCGCCCAGATCTTTGGTGTTGCAAACTTTTAATTAAATATTAAATCATCGGCTCACACAACTTTTAAAGCTGAAATTTCCCGGCGGCCTCTGAAGGCACCAACAGTCCAGCTGCTGTCAAGAGGAGAATCTCTTTTTCTTCTTTTATCTACGCGTGGTAAATGATGCCGCGCGCTGATTGGCTGCCGGCCGCTGACTTGTGCTCCATCCCGCAGGCCGACTCTCTCAGAGCCGAGCTGAATGCTCAGTCAGCGCTCCTCCCGGTGATCCCCGACACCGCTGGCCGCCGCTTCTCGCCACACACGCTCACACGCTTACACATTCACACTCTCGTGTGTGCGCACAGCGTCTGCGCGCACCACCGGCTTCTGCAACTTTCCGACTTCACCTGAGCGAGCAAAGCAGGCGGACAGAACCACTAAACAATGCGTGCCAATTGCACTATGCGCTACCACAGGTTACTACTTTTGCGCTCATTTAGGAGGTAACGGAGGAGGTGTGAGCTTGCATGCCATCACCATGGATTGCCTTTTTCTTCTGTTATGGACTTTACCCATCCCGCTGGTCGGCTGCACCTCAGTCAAGCTACTCTCCACCCTCTTGTCCTGGAGTATTGTCAAGGCATGTTGCACTTACATACGAAAAATATATATGTGTGCACTTTTAAATTCATCACATGCACGTGTAGTTTGGGAGAGAAAACAAACAAGCAGTTGTCTCTTATCAGCAGGACTAAATCAGCGACAAACTTGTCTAATCACATTCATTTCGGTGAAAAGTGATCCCAATTTAATGTCAAGTGCAACTCATATTTCAGTAGAGGAACTCGATTTTTATCCCCTTTTGGCTTCCAGTTTTTCTGCTGCTTGTAACCTGTTGCTACCTGTCTATGTATGATTTTTTTTTTCTTTCTTTCAGACGCTGCACATTTACTGCTCACAGGCCTCCCACACCGTTTCTGCCAGCTATTCTTCCAGCAACAGCCACGGATTAAATCACGGTGAGTGCTTGTCTTTTCGCATCTGAGGATGTTTCTTCCAGCTGGCTGTGTTCCATGTTTGCAGGGAGAATGTGAATAAAGTGAGATATATGCCAACATTGAATCAGTTACTAGACCAGAGAAAGCTGAACAATATTACTTGTTACACAGTGTGACATGACTACTGCTTATATGGAAGAAAGTGATAGAAACACTTGTTTACATGTTTAGAATGTGTTTTCCCTCACCAATGAGTGCAGTACTTATTCAAGGACTCCCTTTTCAGTCCTTTGCTTTCCACAAGGTGATTTACATACTTTTGTTTACTGCCAACCCTTATTCCAGAGGTATAACATTGAAGTGTTTAGATATTGAAATGAAAGAGGGAGGTTACAATGAAAATGACACCTTGGTGGCTCCATTGACACATATAAGCAAGGAAGAAGACTGCACTCTTACTTGGCCAAATAATGCATATTCTAAGTGATACTGAAAATTGTAGTTAAAGCAGGATGTCTTTGTGCTAAAGTATTTAACATCAGAACTTTTTGATGCAGTCCTTCTATCCCTTATCATCAGACTATGTATTTGTAACCCCTGTGGAAGTGGACTCTCAGGGAGCATACCTGACCCATGATGTGACCAGGCGAAGCCATCGCAGGAAAAGGTCATTGCCGCCTTCTCTGCACTATCGCCTCTCTGCCTTTGGGCATGACATGCACCTTCACCTGCATCCATCTTCTGTGGTTGGCCCTGGGTTCACCGTGCAGATGATCAGCTCAAATGGTATCACCACAGTAATGGATGATGCAAAGGTTCACGATTGCCTTTATCAGGGATTCATCCGTAACCAGTCAGCCTCCTCTGCAGCCATATCGACCTGTTCTGGACTGGTAAGTGTCAGTAACCTCTGGCTGAGCTTTTGTTACATGAAAAACCGAGTCATTTTATGTTTTACCTAAATTACATGGGTTTATTCTTAAACTGATTACATGCTTCTACTTAGTTCAAGAAACGCTGACAAAACACTTCTAAGTTAATTTAGATAATTTCACAACCCTAATGGGAATTTAGTTTTTTTTTCTGTTTCTGATAAATTTCTGGAGCTAAAAGGCTGTCACCCAGCAGATTTTGTACTCCACCCCTACCTCAAGTTCCATGCCTTTATTTGTCCTTGAATGCTTTGTGTCCTCTAGCATTCCAGCTGTTTTGATGCACCATTGTCAGACTTTGGTCATATCATGAGTGAACTGTAACATGACATCATTACCCAGGAGTGTAAGCATCAGTTTCTGGTGCTTTGTCTGGAACTGCTTTGAACACAGGGAGGAGAGGAACATAAGAGAAAGAATAAAAGGAAACGAGCAGAAGAGGAGAGAAAAGCTACACTGCGACAGGACAGTACAGTGAAAAGGCCATAATTTAGTCAGGGATGTCATCACTTTTTCCTTGACCACTGTGTTACAGTGTAATTTTGCCCATTACTCAGTGCAGTTTTGCCCAGTGGTGTACTTTGTAAGTAATGGTTTAGGTCAACATTTAGAAAAAGGCATTATAGATAACAAGATTAATATCAACAATGTCCCTGTGAGTTTTACTAAAGAAGATTCATGATAGAGATAGCCTAGTTACTTTTAGCACTCTGGAAAAATTAGCTTTGGAGATGCTCATAAGGATCCTGCTGCTGTGTGATGCCACATATCTGTAATAAACTCAAGGGAGTGACTCCAAAAACACAGCTGGATGCAACAGTGTAAATCTTTTCATAAAGCATTAGTTACCACCAAGTCTAAACAATTAAATCTGTTTTCCTCATTGCAGAAAATGTATTTTCCAAACATTTCAATTTAAAATCAATGTGAAATTGTAGAGAGAAGCCACTGATGGAATACTGTTGGTGAATACTGTGATTTTTGTATAGGTCTATGTGCATATGCATACATCCACTAGTGGCATAGAGTCTGGGTCTTTTGTGCCTTTTGGTAATTTATAAGCCAATATTGGTGCTGAAATGTGGACAAACTTGTCCTGTGCACAGATAAAGCATTTCCCTTGTATTTGACTCCCATAAAGACTCTGTAACTACACGGTGCTTCACTCTTTTCTTTGGTTTATTAGATGTTTAAAAGAACACATACAGTGCTTGACACATGCCATACTAGCACGGACCAGTTGGACATATTATACCCCCATAAATGCCATACTTACATTTATCATCCAACCTCCATACCTCGTCTTACCTCCTCCTCCTGCGCTTGCCCTCCTCTTTTGTCCTCTGTTTGCCCTCCCTCTACATCTCCTCTTGTTCACAGCAATTAAAGCCAGGGTGAAGTTTGAGCCGCCCGGCTGGCACTGCTAATCTTTGCATTGTCCCTTTCATTAGGCTAGCTCCCACTAACAATAAAACACCACTGACCCGTTCGCTTAAAAGAGCTGCGAGGACACAGTGTGATTGGGTTGTGATTGCATTTGAATGAGTCGGTACAAACACTTTGATCTATTTTTTACTCTTCCTGAACATTTGCAAGGTTTTGTTTTCCTCTTCCAAGTCAGACCATTGGGCCACCGATAGAGAGATTTGATTTGTTATTGTTATATCTCAAACAGATTTTTCTCCAAAATAAAAGAATTAAGTAAGACACAATGACAAGTACACTGAAAGGATACTCTGGTACCAACCATTTCCTCTGTCTTTTTGTAAACATCAGTCTGTCTGTGTTAAATTGCTATGAGGTTCAGGACAATAAAGACAGTTAACCCTTTCTTTTCATCTAGCCCTCTGCTTAGAAAATTTGGATTAGGTATAAATGAAGAAAGAGTCATTCAAGTGTGCTCACTGCACTGATGGGCTTGAGTAAAAGATTAAGGTGGGATTAAAGACACTGGTTGAGGGAAGGAAGTAAGAAAAAAAGAGGAAGACAAGGACACAAGAGAGAAAATGGAAAAGAGGGTAAAGTAATGAATGAAAAGTGAGCTGGGCTAGGTTGGGAGGCAGCGCACGAGAGAAAGTGTTGTGCAAGAGTAATGTGAATTTATTGTCTGTGGTTCAAGCTCCCAGGGAGGCTGGATAGTCTCTTTATAGAGAGTTGGAGAGATGGGCTCTGTTTATGTCAAAGGGCTTTGGAGAAGAAATGAGGTGAGAAGAAGTGAGGTGGAGATAGAAAGAAAAACGTTTTCTCGTTCTTTGTTTCATTGTCTCCTTTCAACAGAAACAAGGAAATGGGAGAAAAGGGAAAAGACAGTGTCTGAAACAGAGCTTTGGCTCTTGAGTTTTAATAAAAGCAGAGGTTTCAGCACCAGACCCTGGGCCAAATCAAGACCAGGGCATTTTCTTTTTTAAACAGATGGGAGTGGGATTCAACTGTTTAAATGAAGACCAGGGTGGTATTAAGAGCAGAGTGGGATAGCTGCATGAATGACTTGCATAGTGGGATTTTCTACTGTAAATCCTTATTAATTGAACATGGTGTTATTTGTTGGGTTTAATCACTTTCTCCGTGACCTGTAGAAGCACAGTCCTTCTGTTCTTGAATGAAGTTTTCTGCCTCACTTTTGCATGAGAGATGAAAGGATGCCTTTTCAGATGTAATGCTCTCTGATTTGTAAGAGAAGTGGATGGGGTTGGGGGTTGGGGAGGGGTCTTCTCTCTTTCTTCTTTTGAAGGTTTCTCATCTGAGGTCCCTGTGCCGCTTGACCTAAATCTTCTATGCATGTGGGGGTTGGTGGGACTTAACCTGAACTCTTAACAGGTCTTTACAATGTTCAAGTTCAGAGCTGCTCACCACCTGTGTGAGTCCAGAAAACAAATGATTTCCTATGATAGGAAACTTCTTACTGGGTAACCAGAGCAGATCTGAATTCTGTCAGGCCTGTACTCTTCTCTGTCAACCCTTAGATATAGAGCATTAACATATGATTCATCTTAAACCACATTTAAAGTGCTCTGAAGTGGTTTAAGATGCATTGCCTTGTAGTGAATTTGCAGTACTTTATGGAGTATGTTGTGTTACATTTGTAAACATTTGAACAGAGACAGGTTGAACTATCTGGAAAGTGAGCAGTCCGGTCTTAACTAGCTTAGGTCCAGATAAACGAATCCATTTTTCTTCTTCTCTAGGATTTCTATAGTTTTTAAGTTGATACAACAAACATGGTACCTGATGACCTATTGGTTTCTACTTGATAGTTAAAGTAGAAGAGGTAATGTGTAGATGGCCATTATAAGACTATTTAAGTGGGGCTGCGTCTGTCCATTTTTTGTCAGTGTTTAAAATAAAGACGATCAGACATGTATCCCACTATTTAAAGTGAGATACTTTAAATAGGACCTGTGTCCCAGGCTAAGCTAATATGTTTCCCAGAGAAGCTATTTGCTAACAAGTAGGTAGTAGTGAGAGTTCCTACTAGTAAAATATCACATACCTTCATTTCCCACACAGTATATCTTCTGCAATAACCTGAAGTCCTATGGGAAAAGCACCTTTGGATTTTTGTCATGGAACCAAGACCACCGACCAGTACGACATATTTTTGACACTGACCCCTTTTGACAGCTGATAATCTGTAGGTGGACAGGCAGTCCAAAGCTGCCCACGGCTGCCAGTGGACTGCCACACACTACTGAACCATAATTTCCTCATAACATGTCTGTTAACCTTATGATTGATCTTTATTAGGGTCGTAATGAACCAACAACCCCCCAGGTACCACAATTTATAGCTTAAAGATCTGTTTGAACCATCATGTGTGAGAATAAAAACATTAAAGAAAGTGTCAATACACCCCTCCTGTGTCTTTCCTCCATTCGCCTTCATCCTTTCAGGCAGGTCAAACAGGCAGGTGTTTTATAGCCGTCGTTGACACAGTTCTGAGGGTTGTGGCAAGCACCAGTGACTGTTGTAAGAGGAGAGCTGAACTTACACCCTCTGTTCAACTCTACCAGGTGAGACTCCCTGTGGTGTGAAGAAGATGCTTGCTCTTTTCCCAGGCCTTGTTATTGATCCTGGATATACTTTGTTGTTGTTGAACACTTCACACTGTGAATATATGAGAGGTTGAGCTTCATTACTTTTTGGGAAAATGTGACATCGTCGCTTACTAAATTTTTGCTGACATCAAATTCCAGTCAAGAGTTGTTTTTGTTTGTTTGTTTGTTTGTTTGTTTTTAATATTGATGATTTGAAAGTTAGTTGTAGCCAAAGCTGTTCTGTGGGAAAGAAACAGGGTAAACTTAAACTGGAAAATGACAATATTTAGCCAAACAGTACATATAAATGCTTACTTGCACTGAATATTCAACATATTGTAATCCTGTTAGACTACTAATGGGGCTGACAGCATATGATTACTCATCCACAGGGTTGGAATGCAGACAATATATGATGTGTGTGTGCTTGACACCATGATCCATATCCCTTAGGCTTTTGCAGAGTTAAAGTGACACTTGAATGACCGATTTCCGGACAACTTTTGGGCTATTTGTACCTGTCTATTATCCATAAAGCCCAGCAAATTGGAACATCTTCCCACTACAGCATACTTCCCTGGCTTGGCCATAATTCAGCGACTGGGCCGGGCCACAGAGGAGCTCAGATCTTGGCGCTACACGAGTAGAGTGGCCCGGAGCTTTTCCCTGGTGGTCTGGATGCTGACAGTGATGTAGTGCCCGCTGTTAGATGCCAGCAGGAGAGGGGGGGGGCAGGCTCTCAGCATGGGTGTGGGATGGTGTGTGTGTGCTTGTACGTCCTTTCTACGCTGTGCAAGGTCTTTCTCACACAAGACTAATGGCCACTGTTGAAGTGCTCAAGTGGATGCTGCAACTTCTACAAACAGAGGCCATACATCAAATCTGACCTACTGTTGTCACCACTGCAGTGCATTGACTGGTGCTGCCGCAAAACAGTCCAGACCCGCAGAAAACTTAGAACTGCCTCGTTGAAAGAGTAATGAGCAGTAAATAAAACCCTTTTCAAATATCATCACACATGAATCATTTAAAGTAACGTGACTCACTTTTGCATTTATATTCATAAGAACTTCATGAAGACTCATGACATACATCTGTAATGGAGAGAGCTGTGGTATAGGTGTGAAATTTTTAATACCCGTGACTTTGGATGTCAGCTTGTTGTAATCTTGTGCGTGCCTGTCTGGTAGTACAACTGCATGCCGTTCAAACTTGTGCTATGCTAAATGTGATTTGTAAATGCTGTTGCTGCTGGGACTTAAACAGAGTCTTTGAATTGATTTGAATTACACTCCTGCCTCATTTGCAACATAGTAGTGCTATATACTTTCAGAGTTAGTAAAAGTGTTAAAACTGCACTGTAACCAGCTTATAGAGAGTAATGGCAAATTGAAAGAGGACATTTCCATTTTTATGGATTGGTGTGGGAGTAGCCCTCCTGTTCCCTGCTGTGTCTACATGGGATAATTGAGCGAGCCCATGCCCAAGGGCTCCAACCGACAAAAGACTCAACCAGCACCATCAGTTTCTCACTTTGTGTGTGCCCACCTTTTCTCCGTTCCGTAGACATGCTCAGAGGGTGTCAGTAGGTTGTTCACAGGCAATTAGTGAGGCTAAACAAAGGCTGCGTGACCTCAGGCTATTGACACATTTTGATTCTAATGAGCTGTACATGAAGAGAGTTATCCATATGCGGTATCACTAATGTTGTGTTTGTAAATAGTCCAGGTCCAATTCAGTGATAGTAATTTTTTTTATAAGAAAGCTCCACTGTGCTGGGAAATACAGTCATTTGAAAGTAAACATAGAGAAATTCAACCAATGTTCTGCCCTGTCATTGCTGCTTGGCTCTTTTCTTCTTTTGATCCCAGTTCCGAAATTAACATCTCTTCTTTACCCATTTCTTACCCCATTTTAAACACACATAATTCACATAAGCAGACTATAATTACTCAGATTGTGATTCTATTGAATTAGTTAGATGCCTGAGGGCTCTCCTTTGCTCCTGTGTGATTTTTTCCCCTCTTCGCCACACACACACTGTGTTCACGTGATTCTTTGCTGAGCTGGAGTGCAGATGTGCTTCAGAGCTCAGTAATCACCGGCTTGGGGCTTCTCACCGCTCGTCCCAAGTCTTAAACAGCATGTAAGCACTTACTCATTTGCCTTATAATACCATGGTAGGGAACTTTAAAAGAGGCTGCAGTTTATACAGAGACAAGCTAAAGTTGCCGTCTACCATGACTGTTGTGCTGCTAAAGAAACAGAGCTGTTTAAGTAGCTGGTGCTGACTTCAACCAAGGAAACTAAGAAGTTTTTCGCATGTACAAAACTTTGCTGACTGAAGGTGACTTTGTTGAACCTGTAATCTGACTGTGACGTTATGAGAAATGTGTGAATGTGGGGTGAAAACTAAAGTGGTATTTAGCAGAGAGTGTTCATCCCTTTAATCAAGTAAGGTCTTACTAGTGTTAATGTAGAGAGATAAGTAGAGGTCTTCCCTATCAACTTTACAGGTGGCCTTTCTATGGTCTTTGAAGATTGAAGTATCAGCTTATCTGTCTTTTCATCTGTAAATCTATAGATGAGCACAAGAGTTGTGTGCTTTCCTCAAATGGTACTGGCATTTTGAGTAATGTTATGTATCAATACCTACAAAAATCTCAGTGTTTGAGGTGCATTTATAAACCAATGTACTGTAGTAGCAATGTAGTTGCCAGTGATCCCTCGGAACAACACAGATGGTGTCACAATAAAGATGTCAGAGTGGTCAAGTCAACAGATGCTGAGGTAGTGCAACGTATAGTCTTTATTGTACCTGAAGAACTTGAAACTGGGTCACATAATGCAAGGTCGATCCTAGGTTAGATTTTGTTTTTCATGGCATAGCATTATCACTTTACTGACTAAGAAACTATAGCTTTGAGAAAGCACAAGTGCTTTTGGGTGGCGAGTATGACTCGAAAAGCATCGCGCTGTGATTTTATGGCTGTATGTGTAATGCTTGATAACTAAGCTGTTGCCATTTTCACACATTCAGAAAGGTTCAAATCTGATACAAATCGATTGATGATACAAGGCAGGAAGCTTATCTTTATTTCATCTGATTAGTCTAACTTGGTCTTATGACAGCTGCAAAGGTTACATTCTTGATATAGTCAGTTTTACAACTACATGTAAGAGTAAATAAAACATGCTTGGATGTTTATACCTAGAATTGTTTATGGATTAAAAGATGAGAAATGCTCATTTGAGTGAAAATTGCTAGCCTGGAAAATGGCCAAAGAATACTTCTGGCTTCTGGGTTTGCTTCAGTGTTGTTCTGCCCACTGCACATTCACTGGCCCCGCTTGTAGATTCCAACTAATCTCATAAAGTCTGCATTTTGTGATGATGTCAGGAATGATGCTGGTGTTGGCAAAGCTTTACAAATATGAAACCACTGTGGATCAAAAATTCATAATAGAAAGGGAGAAAAAAATGGCCTGTGTTACAATTGGAAGTGTCATTTGTAATTGTGATCTATGGGAAAAAACAAAAAAATTTGTCTGCAGAAGAGTTTTGGGCAGCAAAAGACAACTGGGAAAATTTTGGCAACAAATCAGACTTTCAGTGTTATATCCAGCTTTTTAATATATCCATTATTACACCAACAGAGGTTTGTGGGGGTGTCAGGGGAGGGAGACTCTCCCCAGTATTATGAACTTAGCCAAACATCCGTAATTTAACAAAACAAAGTCCTCACTTGTCCAAAACACCATCGACCATTCTTTTCAATAAAAATCTGAGAGCAAGCAGAAAACCAGGTTGAACAGAGTAAAATGGGAATTTGAGTGTGAGCAAATGAGCTTTGAGCATGATCCCACCATATTAAAGCACACTCAACTTCAGTGTGTAAACACGCAGTAATCTTCTCTGACCTCTCACCTTGTCATTGCGCTTGAAAAGCCTATTTATGCTCTGCTTACTTAGTGCTCACGCCTTGCAACGTACTCCTTTGTGTATGCGGTGTTGGCAGCTGTGTCCAACATTAAGAGTCTACTATAACGTCATACTTTGGTATTCACTAAAACAGAGAATACAGAACATGCTGACAAAAGAACATTCAATCTATACATTCACATAAAAACACAAGCAGACGACACAGAATCAGTTTTTAACCATTGTTGCAGATGGAATTAGTTTCCTGTCATTATCATCACAGACTCTTCCATCTGCTATCTGCTGGAAAGGAAAGTGGAGAGCTGGCAGATTTGGTGACACAGCTATAGAGAGAGAGAGAGAGAGAGAGAGAGAGAGAGAGAAACAGAGCATAAGGAGGGATGTGAGTTTTACACTAATCAAGTTCAGACCTTTGGGTTTCTTTAATTTTAATGTAGGACTCTTATGGTTACAAACTTACTTATTATTCACGTCATCTCATGGTGACTTTACATTATAAATTTGTTTACATTGCTTTGCATTGCAAGGTAAGGACTTTACATTATTATAAAGAAGCATTTCTTCTGTGAGATCATGGCATTCTGATTGGGTTGCTTGCTGTAGAAAAAAAAATGAAATTATGTCTTACTCATTATCAAACTGTTAACATTTAATAAAAGGAGAATAAATAAATAAAAGCATTTCATCTTTAAAAAGGAATATTTGATTAGGTGTATGTTTTTACAGGCCAGGTATGTGCTAAATGCCAGACAGATGAAAAGATGGGCAAACGAGAGGCGACAGCGGTGCGCGCTGATTGGAGACGCCTCCTTTGACCTTCTCTAGCTCTGTTTTGAATTCCAAACTATTTTAGGAAGACACAGTCAATTTTTGCCAAGGGCATTTTCTCTCTCTTAATTCATTTCTTTGAGTTGATATATTTTATTCATGACCCAGAGGGAAATTTTCTTTCCACAATGTGTTCACGGTGCAATACAGCTGGAGCAAGTAGTTGTGGAGTATCTAGCATAAGGTTTGTTTTGGCATGTATTGATATGCTGGGCTTCAAACTAGCGAGATTGCAGAACAAAACTCCCAGCCACTGGACCATGTGGACCTTACATATAGTCAAGATAATAAAATTTGACACTTAGCTTCCTGTAAAACATCACGTTGCACCAAGACTGATGGAAGACGTAGATGATTTATGGACAGTTGGCTGATCAACTGGGAGCTGGATGGTTATAGAGATGGATGGTTCAATGGATGAATAGATGGTCCTGATGATGGCAGTCTGCCACATATCCAGGCACTGTTTTGACAACAAGAGCCTCACCATGGCTTCCCTTTTGTCCAGCCTCTGTTTATTTTGCCACCTGCTAGTCTGGGCGGAATGGGGTCAGTTCAACAGGAGCAGGGCACTGTCACTCCCTCTCTCTCTCTCTCTCTCTCTCTCTCTCTCTCTCTCTCTCTCTCTCTCTCACACACACACACACACACACACACACACACACACACACACACACACACACACACACACACACAGATGGTGAGTTAGATGACACACAAAAAGGCCATAGGTCACTGGGTCAGCGAGTGTATTGCAGTGAGTGTGCGCCTGATTGATTGCACAGCTTTTTTGTGTACATTTGTTGAGTTGCAGAGTGAATTAGGTAGGATACCATGGTCAGACGGAATGTTTAAGGTTCAGTAGCTTTATCTCTCATTCACAGGCCAGTTAAGGCTACTTGATTAAAACTGCACGCCAAAACACTGCTTTGACATTATTATGGCAGGCGGGACAATTGGATTGGGTTCATAATGTGTCTGGGGATGAACTCTGCAAGCAAAGCCTGTGAAGCACCAAAACATTTTAAGTTTTTCTCCAGCCATGCAAAGCATGCCAGTATTTATATTTTATTTTCAAGTCGAGGTGACATAAATAAATCATTAGTTCGCTATGTCGCAAATAAAATGTAAGAAGTATGTGTCAGGACAGTAAAGAAAAAGTCATTTTATTTACCATTTAAATGCCAAGATGACAAACTTTTTTTCCCTTGGATTTATTCTCTTTCTTACTTGACTTCCATGATCTTAATCAGTTCCCAAAATATTTCCTGTCAGACTTTTCAGAATTGAATGAACAATAAACTTTTGAGAAAACACACTGTTCACTGGACAAATATTATATCAGAAACAAACCCAGGAAGAAATCAAATGCTGGCAGTGATATGACTATGTCAGCAAAAAGTGCTGCAATGTAGTCTGTTTTCAGTAAATTATATTTTGAAGTAAGGCTCTAACCATGAGTGATCTCATTTTAGTTGTGCACACAGTTTAGATTTTGTTGAAATCAATTAAAAACAAATCCCAGTTCTTAAAAATCCCCCCACCAGTAATTTCACGGTGTTCTGTCTTCCAGTTAAATAAGACCTTTTCTCTCCTTAACATCTGTAAACTCTTAGAGTGCACATCTGCCTAATGTTAGGATAGAGTTTAGGTTCGAAGAATGAGTGAGGTTGTGGTGGGTGGATCTTGAGGTGATATGTGTGATACAGTAGAAAGGATTTCTGGAAACAGCTGCTTTAGCTACACTGAGGCTTTGACAAAGCTTGGCAGTGTGGACTCAAATACCATTGTAGAGGTGATTTGTGCGTTTGTGTGTGTATGTACACTTTGTAAAATACAGTTCAAATCTGTCAAATATATTTTGTCACAATAAAACAAACTCCTATTCTATAGTTTATCTGGAAGAATTTTCTAGTAACCTTTTTTACTCATTGTGATGGACTTCTGTGTGTGTTTTCCAGTCAGGGTTGATCCGCGTGTCTCAGGGGGAGTATTTGATCGCCCCCCTACCCCAACATCTGGCCAGACAACACAACTACAGTGCCCCCAGTGGTCATCACCCGCATGTACTGTACAAACGCTCAGCAGAGCACATTGTCCATGGAAAATCCAGAAGCCCGTCTGACGTCAGTTCTTCTAGAACTGGCAATTCTGACCTTCATGATTATCATCATCATCAGCAGGATCATCATGACTACCAACATGGAAAGCTGCAGAGGCAACACTTCTGTGGACACCGCAAGCAATGTATGTAAGGGAACATTAAATTCCTTTATTCTTGATATTATATATACATATTATATATATTTTGATATATAATTGCTATATAATATATGTTATTATATATTATATGCAATATTATGTGAGGTTAATGCACTTGTGCAGTCATTTGGGTAGTAAATGTGTGTGTAACATCTGGTAGACAAGCAATTCTAGCCTTTATATCCATTCAGCTATTCAACGTTTTCATAACACAAGTTTCATCTTACCATTAAACTGTGTGGTGTGCATATGTTCGGAATATTTATGTGCTGCACGTTAAAAAAAGACATTTTTACAGTCTTAAATTCTAAAACATAACTGCTGTTGTATTTAAAATGTAAAGTTCAAGGTGAAGATAATATTTGTTCTTTCTGCCAGCCACACACTGTCCAGTTTTGAAACTAAACAGTAAAATACAAGATGTGAAGTGTCATGTAAACAACATATGCTGCAGTCTCCTGGTATTTATTCTGAGCTTTCATGTTAGTACACACAAATTCATTGGCTCAAGTAGCTGATTATGCTTTATTTCTTTTATCTCTAATTAAACATTATGTTTGATTCTATTCAGAGTCTACTCTGGCAGGATAAAGAAGGCTCTGATAAAACAAGTGCTGAGTACTAATCTAAGCTAACACCTGATTTAAAAACAGAAGGCATTGTCATAGGGGTTTTTTTGTGCATTGTTCAGCGTCATAATACTTTATAACACTTTATAATAAGAGGTTATAAACTTGTACTTTGTAGATCTAATTGTATGTGTATGTGCTGTGGGTTCACAAAGTCTGAGACTACATTTTCAAACATGCCCATAAGCTGGAAATTCTCACAAAGTGTTTCAATTATGAATCAGAGTGACTTTGGCAAAATAATAAGAAATATTTCTGATTTTTAAAATAGTATCTATATGATCAGAATTCCTGAAGTTGTGTCTTTCTGTTGAAGCAGCATTTACTAAGGTGAATTTGATCTGCTCAGCAAAGGCTTGTTCAAGTAAATCAACCTGCAGCCGTCATTCACCTGCTATAGACAAAGCTGTGCCGGAAGTTTCTGAATGCTTTTTAAGTAACATTGTGAGACTGGACAACACAGCACCAGATCTATGTGAAACTGCCACAAGTCAAATTACTCCAAGCAACGAGGTTCTTTTTCAGTGTCAAATTGTGTCTACTGAAGGTTTCTAAAGGGGAAGCACATTATACTCTAAAATGCTGCATGGAAACTGGATCAGTTGTATCTAAAACACAATCAGGCAGACCAAAAGTGGCTACATTAATACATCAAACATTGTTCACTGGGAGACCGAAAAGCTAAATCTAATAACAATTACAGAATTCACTAAATAAAGAAAGCAAGACTGCTGTCAGCAAAAGTATTGTTCCAAAAAAGGTTGTGTAGTTGTAGTCTCAAATGATTAAAAGTGTCTCTAAAGTACATGTCAGGATGGGAAATAAGGCCAAAGACTTGAGGTAGGCTAGAACCTAGCAGCTTTCACAATGAATGATTATAGAAGATTTAATTTTCTAATAATGTCTGAGATTTGTGGCAGTAAAACTGATTTGCATGTGAGGACAAAAATAGAGAAGACATGATACTACAGTATTGACACCACCATAAAACACACCCTTCAGAGAGATGCTTCTCTCTCCACTTTGCATTTTTCTGGAGAAGGATTCATACTGCAGCAGAAAAATGTCTCACACCTCAAAGCCTATAAAGTTAGCCTGTGTACTTGTTATCATAAAAGTAAGATGAAATCATACCACATAGGAAGATTCTAGAATTCATTTTTCCAGGGATTCGTCTTTTCATTCAAATTGTTATGCTGCATTCACTGGTGTACTCAAGACTTTTTGATCTTACCGTATATCTTCTAGTAGTGGCCTGTCTCTTATTGATGCCTGTTTCTAATAAACACCGGGTTTGAAAACATGTCACGACAAATAGACGCCGGTCTCCAATGATCCACTGCCTTTTCTGAACGCTACTACTCTTTTTGTGCCATCTGGGCTACCGCCCTCCTGCAGTAACTCATACGGCAGTAAATCATATAACATTTTTGTGTCAAAAATGCTTTGTCATTGGATGCTATCGAGGAAGGAAGAAAATCAAAACGTCAATTCCGTCTGAGAAGGGAAGAAGAGCCGGTCTCTAACAACCGCCGGTCTCTTTTAAACGCCGGGCCGGCTGAATAATTTATTGGGCTGCTTTTGGAAGATATACGGTACTGTACATACGTTAGTTATGTCTGTATTAAATATTTGAGAATACTCAATTTCAGTGCATTATTTGTTTATCAACATACATTTCAAGTTGTTGTGTCCAGTGCAACACTAGCCTGAAGCTACTAAACCCTCAGGCTTTGTAACAATTTTATCTTTTTTATAGTGATGATAGGAAGCAGCGTGGGGAGTGAATTTCCTGTCCTTTCAACACCAGAGCACGCACTTTTAACACCTGGCACGAGCCAGGACAAAGAGATGATTCATTTGACCCTCAGTGCCAGGTTTTCTATCTCTGAGTATCATTGCCTCTCTCCTTCATGCTTTCTCCCTCTTTCTGTCTCTCCTCCCTTCCTTTTTGCCTCTCCCTTTTTGCCCTCCTAGACGCACCCAAGCCTCCTGCTGACGACCGCTTTATCATGCCTGATGAGTTTGCAGTACCCGAGGTGGAAGGTCCAGGGAGGGAAAAAAGATCACCCATTTCCAACAGGGTGGGAGGTCTGAATGTGGAGACCCTGGTTGTGGCAGACAGGAAGATGCTGGAGAAACATGGCAGGGAGAATGTTACCACCTACGTTCTCACCGTTATGAATATGGTAGGGCTGAAAAAGACAAGGGAGTGGGATGTGTTGGAAAGACAAGGTGTGACCGAACAAATGAGGTAGCAATCGTTTAAGTACACATAGGAAATGTGTTGAATTAATGTGTTTCTCAAAGCTCTCGTTCATTTATCTAACATGACAGGATCTCAACACATCAGTATTTCCTGCGAGGCAGGAGGACTACTTCCAAATTCTTTAAAGTCACCTCAGATCAACAGCTAGACAGTTGAAACTTGGAGACAGTTGGGTGTTTCAACAGGAGAGTGATCCCAAACACATCAAAACTGGTTTTATTTGTGGACTATCCTAAAAGCCAAGTCTGTGCCAGGAAACCAACCAATTTAATTAACTCTACCAAGAAAAGTGATCAAATATCCTCCCAGAATCATGACAGAAGCTTGTTGAAAGCTACCAAAAGCTTCTGCTTAAGGTGCACATTGAGGTGCAACCAAGCTACAAATTACAAATTACAAATATTAATGGGGGTGTGCACATATATTTGAGCTTGTATGGATATTTTTGACCCGTTGTGAATGAGAGAAAATACAATAAATTCAAACTTGTAGAACCATTCTGCTTTTAAAGACTTTAAAGATTTAATATGTGCATTAAAAAAAAGAGCAGTTCAAAGAAATTATTAAAAGCACCAAATTACCATGACACATAACCATGGTGACTGAATGTAAACTTCTGACTCTCATTGGACTCAAATCCTCACTCAATCATTTTATGTTTCTCCCCAAAGAACAATGTTTACAACACATGCCTATAAAATGACACTATCAATAGTTCAGGTCCACCTTTGGAAACTTTGTTGCACACATACCTACTCTTTTTCTCCCCATATTTTCTGCAGAATGCTGAGAGAAAAACTTTGAATGTTGCCAACAAGTATTTTCAACTCATTTGCAGGTTTCCAGCCTTTTCAAAGATGGCACCATTGGGACTGATATTAACATTGTGGTGGTTAGCTTGTTGCTGCTGGAACAGGACCCTGTAAGTAGATTTAGACTAACACTGCAAAACTTGCCTGACTTGTGTTGTTTTTAACCTGACACTGATTAAAACACCCATGGCTGTGCTCTAAATCTCAATTTTTCTCTCTACAATTCCAGTTGGGCTTGACCATAAATCATCACGCTGACCATTCCCTCAACAGTTTCTGTCAATGGCAGTCAGGTCTAGTGGGGAAAGGAGGTAAACGGCACGATCATGCCGTTCTCCTCACTGGACTGGACATTTGTTCCTGGAAGAACGAGCCCTGTGATACTCTGGGTGAGATGGGGCTTAGCTCACTTTTAACAAGCCAAAAATCTTTTTTTTTTTTTTTTTTCTAACATGCACGTGGAAAGCAACAGTGGGATTTATCTGCATCACTGACAACTAAGAACCCCTTGCATTGTTATAACCCCAAGTAAATATTTCTCATCAGCTTTTCAGTTACACAAAAATCTCACATCTGGGTAGTTTATCACTGTCCTGGTGCTATCTGCTACACAGTTAACAGTAGTCCTCTGTGCTGATTGGCTAACAAAGTCTAAGAACTAATTTAAAGTAAATTGGGCAGGACATGTGAGGCTGCACTTGGCAGTTCTGTGAGATTCCCCTTCCAGGCAAGCATGTACGTGAATATACATGTGTGGCACATATTCGTGTCTTTGCAAACTGTCAGAACAGATTGTGTAAGACAACAAGAATATGATACAGATTTGGGGTTTTACTTTGCTTGTTTTTGAATTTTCAAGCAGCCCAGATGTTCAAGTAACTTTTCTCTCCTTGTTGTATCTGCAGGCTTTGCCCCCATCAGTGGCATGTGCAGTAAGTACAGGAGTTGTACGATCAATGAGGATACAGGACTTGGCTTGGCTTTCACCATTGCACATGAGTCTGGACATAAGTATGTTTAGAAGAAATTGTAGCCACAGACTTAAAATAGATGAGACTTTCTCAGACTTTAATGTCATTTTGGAAGGAGCACCCTAATTGGTTTTATGCTGTCTGTGGATGTAGTTTGTGTTAAATGACAGATGTGGTCTGATTTAAACAAACACACTGAAATAAGAGCATTACGTTAGACCCCTACTTCATCCACTCCATGACATTATGTGGGAGAATAATGGAAACTACCCGAGGCAGTGCAGCTCTGTGTTTATATTTACGCGTTACCAGTGGGACTGGAGGCAGTTTATTTTTGATATGTGTAGATGTCATGTTGCAGTAAAACTCTTCTGTGTGCCTCATATGTTCTTAAAACAAACTATGAGTTAAGTGTATTCACCTGGGCAATAATATGTCAAAATATCCACACACTTAAGTTTCCTAAAGCTATTAATCACTGACAAATTAAAAACAGCACAAGTGTCAAACATATGACGTGATTATGAATTAAAGAAGGGAGTAAATGTTGCAATATAACAGCAAACTGTTATAAGAAATTGAAAGAAAAATGCAATGACATCAGCAGGGTAATGTCTCATAATTTGTCTAAGTATCAAAATGTCAATTATCATTATCATAAACTTCACCTTTACTCACAAACAGCTGACACTATGTGCAGGTCCATGTATTTATGTCTCATTGTGACTGAAGTCTCTTATCTTCATTTTCTCTAGTTTTGGTATGATCCACGATGGGGAGGGAAACCCTTGCCGTAAGACTGAGGGTAACATTATGTCCCCTACTCTTGCTGGTAACAATGGCGTCTTCTCCTGGTCCACCTGCAGTCGACAGTACCTTAGCCGCTTTCTTGGGTAAGCCCAATTAATGCATATTATTAAAATTACCAGTCATGCATTTGGCTGTCCTCCTCACTGACACAGGTACTGTTCTGTGTTCACCAGAACAGCCCAGGCATCCTGTTTAGTGGATGAACCCAAGCAGATCGGTCAGTACAAGTATCCTGAAGAGCTTCCCGGGCAGCTTTATGGAGCAGACACACAATGCAAATGGCAGTTTGGCTCCAAAGCCAAACTATGCAGTCTTGATTTTGTCAAGGTAGAGTAATCACCAATTCATCTGAATTATTGGATCTCCATTTGCTATTATTTTTTTAAACAGTTGTAACAGGCTGTGCACAAGCATGCTGAGCTGCTAGGAGAAACTGTAAAAAAGTCTTTTTTTCAGACTTTAACCATTGTGATTTTTCATATCTCTTATTTGATAACGTCCCAGACCAGGAAACAAACAACAGTCCTTTACACTAAAGAAAGAAGAGAATGGATCAGTGTTATCCACGGGCTATCCATGATTCTGTTTGTACATGGACCAACAGTCCTTAATCATTTACTTTTCGCGTGTCTTTGCCAACACTGAGAATCGCTACAGTTCCATGTAGTGAGAAGGGGCACCCTGGACCATATAGGAGCTGGAATTTATCTGCTTTACAGAGTTAATGATCCAGTGCTAAACTGGCACTTTATTAAGTAGCACAATTTTTACATCAGCAACTTTACCCCCCCCCCCCCCCCCCCCCC
This sequence comes from Pelvicachromis taeniatus, assembly GCA_015108175.1. Lineage (NCBI taxonomy): Eukaryota > Metazoa > Chordata > Actinopteri > Cichliformes > Cichlidae > Pelvicachromis > Pelvicachromis taeniatus. The sequence continues at coordinate 39,257 of VURO01022808.1, forward strand.
CCCCCCCCCCCCCCCCCCCCACACACACACACACACACACACACACACACATTTGACCTTCATTAAAATGCATTCCATCATTTGAATGGGTCCCTATACCACCACCCCAGTCTGCATCAAACCCTTGTTGTTTTGGTATAAGTCTTTATGCTAGGTGCATTCAGTGATGTTGATTCACATGTAAATTTTTATTTAAAATGCCTCCAGCTTTTCTTCTTGCATGGCTGTAATTGCTGGGAAATTGACTTTGCCAAGTCGTATATATGGCATTAGCCCACATGACGACGCCTTGGCTGTTCATGACTTCCCCAGATCCCTCCTATGTTTCCATAATAGAAGATCAAATACTATATTTGCATTTCTTAGACCTGTGCAGGAGTTGGCAGGTGGTATATTAACCCACTTTCTGATTAACAGTGGATTTGAGGGTTCCATTCACACTTTTCACACTTTTTTCTTGTCCCTGATATTATCATGTACAAGGATTTTCAGCATGATGCCTTAGTGGTCACCCACCTGCTCTATGTCAGTGAAGTAGATCTGCATAAGGTTAAGTCTTGAACACACCAGGGAGCTGTCTGTCCTGCTTCCTCACTCCCTCCTTTTTGATTCCATTCTCGTTGCCAGTTGCAGTTGGGCCAGTTGCCAGATTCTGCCGCCTGTCTCTCGACCCCAGCTCTCCCTCTGTGCTCACTCGCTTGCTCTGTCTCTGTATTGTTGGGTCAGATGACACATACAATTATAGCCGGTTTCATTAAAGAAGTTCACTGATTAGTCTTGACATAGAAGCACTATGGAGAAGTCTGTCAGAGGCAGTGGGGGCTTATCAAGCAAAGTGATGGTGGTCCTGGCAAAAATAAGGTATAGGGACAAAAAAAATGAAAGGAACTCATTACCAAAAGGTGCATCGGATAATAACAGCAGCAAACACCATGTTTGATGGATGTCTCATTCTTTGTGTGTCTCATTCGACAGGACATTTGCAAGTCGTTGTGGTGTCATCGCACAGGCCATCGGTGTGAGACCAAGTTCATGCCTGCTGCAGAAGGTACCAGTTGTGGCCCTGACATGGTGAGGAATGGTCTTCTTATTTATATGAAAGATCACAGCAGTCAGAATGCTATTCTCCTGCTTAGCATCCTAATAATTAGCACTTTGAGTCAAACTAAATCCTTTCTTCTTAGAAAACCAATCCTAAAAGGATGCAAGGGTTTACTTTAAGCTCAAACTGATGACAGCTCAAACTGTATTTTTTTATTTGAATACTTCTTTGATCAAAGACAATTAAATAAATCACACAAAGTAACCGTCGATGCTCCTCGTACATGCATGGGTGCACATTTTGGGCACTACTCTCCCAAGTGGATTGAGTTTATTTGTACATACAGAAACATGATATTTAGAAAGAGAGCGAGGCGGTGATGTGTGTGAGTGCAGGGTTTGGCTTGGATCAACCCAGGTCTCCTGCACAATAGATGTGAATGTGTATGTGTGCATTTTGGCTGTAGATAGAGAGTCTCTGTGTCCAGGTGTGGTGCTGGGCATTTCTCCAGACCAGGAAACACAGGCAAGATGCCAGGGCCAACACTCAAGTACTGATAAGAATGCTATTTCTGTTGTCCTCTTCCCTTTCATTTCCTTCCTACTCTTTTCTCCAGTGGTGTCGGAGGGGTCAGTGTGTTAAATATGGAGAGCATGGTCCTAGAGCAGTGCACGGCCAGTGGTCAGCCTGGTCTCAGTGGTCCGACTGCTCCAGAACCTGTGGTGGAGGTGTCATGTACAGGGAGCGCTCCTGCACCAGCCCAAGGTATACACACACTTGCACACACTTGCAAAACCTAATCTAATTCATCACCTCTATTTTAATGCTTTAGATAAGATTAACTAGGCAAACAGTCGACAAAATGATTCATGTTGTCACGCAGCTGCTTCTACAGTGCAAATCTGAGTTGCAGTTTGGGCCAGAAAGTAATTCTTGAAGGCCTTGTATTCTAAAAAAAAACAACTTTTTTTTGAACACCTGAAAGTGCTGGCTGCCAGGTAGCTGTCAGCACAGTTATGTACGCACATTCTGTTCATGCACATACACACACATGTGCTGATAACTGCTCTCATCAGTCAGGCTGACAGTCCAGACGGACAGACTATCTCTCCACATGCTCCAGACAAGGAAAACCTCCTAATGGCATGCTCTTTTCTCTGAAAGCTGCCAAGATAGTCAGCAAACGTCCCCCATTGCTGCTCACTCAGACAAATATAATTCTACATAATTCTGCAGACCCAGATCCCACAGTGCATATCTCTTTGTTAGCAAACTGTTCTGTTCATGTCATTACAAGCTTGACAATTTTTCAGTTTTAACAGACACGCAATCTCTCATTAATAATCCCTCGAACACGTAAAGATTTACTAGATCTTTAAAACCTTTATTTCACTTCCATAAAATACAGATTTACTGCCGTTGTTCTATCACTATGCTACGATCAAGCAATGTGGCAAGTGATTGACTCAGCCTGCAGTCAGTTAAACAGCTGCCCCCACGCTGGTTCTGTAGCATGGTTCCAATGGGATACTTGCAGAGGTTATTAATTTTCTGATCATTCACTTAATCTTCTTTTCATCCTTTGCAGTGTCATGTGTTTACTCCATAAATCAGAGTTGATCCCATGGTGACCATTGTTTAGCAGGTTTATCCTATGTTTCACGAGGTTTTGCTGTTCCTCCACAGAGCTCAGAGAATGGTGGAATCAATGAAAATAATTTTGCATCTCCATCTATTGGCGCCACAGCCAATTAACAGACAGTACACAGATTCTTAGACAGCGCCTTCAGTCATTTTTTTGTGATCCAGCCATCAACTGAATCTTAAGTTTTCCTAATATTACGTAAAAAAAGAGAAAGAACTGAAAACAACAAGAAGCAGCTTTGCAACACAGAACTGATAATCATGGATGAGCATACACCAGGTCACAGGTTTTCTGTACGAATATTGGCTAACATCCAAAGCAATTGCAAAGCTTGATTGGTGGACGGTCCTCAAACTTTATTACTGCCGGGTCATTTGCACTGTTAAGGGTAGCCATCATGTGGGAATTAGTCATAGCATGTTAGATCATAGTGGTGTCACGTCCAATTCTGTGTATTTATACACACATGTATGGGTTTCTGAGTATTTAAGTGCAGGTGAAATGTTTCTTCTTATGACAGGGACACAGTTGCCCTTTTAAATACAGCTGCCTTCATATGTCTTTTAGCCATGCAAAGTGTACACGTGTGACTTGAATGTCAAAATGACTTCATAATGTCGGCTTTTTTCTCTCGTAGCTATTCACACGATCTCCATGGTTGTCAGCCCAATGCATAAGAGCCTGCACTGAGCCACTGTCAGCCCAATTAACAGGCTGACCTGAAAAATACAATAAAGTTTAATTTAGTCATAGACATTGATATAGACTGTTAATCCCACACTGGGGAAATTCATGTTACAGCAGCACAATATATACAGTATATATTAATGAAATGCGAGCCTCTTTTGCTGCTCACCCACTTCGACTTGAACTTTTAGTCAAGAGACATTAACTGGGCTTCTAGCTGGGATTCTTCTTAAATTCATTATTCACAATTGGAACTATTTCAACTGCTGAAACACAGTACTATGCCACACACAGGATTGCTACTTGTATTTCTTATTGTATGTCGAAGTATTTCTTACACTTTAACTAACAGCCCTTCTGCTGCAAAATAAAACCCTTTCAAGTTACACATTTTAACACACTACTCAGTGCTGTTACCTTTGTGTACTAGCATTTACGCAACTTCAACTTCTATTTCACTTGAAAAAACAAACAAACAAAAAACAAAAACTCAACTCACCAATGCCTGTTTGGAGCATGAATTCCAGATGAGTCTTTAACCCTTCTCAACAATTTCACTTGCCAGCTTGAGCTATAGTACTAGTGAGTAGAAGGGGGCACTTACAATTCAAATTTATAGAACTGATTAAGATTAATAATTGTGATTGAATAAGTTGATAACATGTGCAATAGCTGATTTGGTGTCTGAAATCACACAAAGCCAGATTAATGCATTTTATTGTCTCATTCTTTTTCTCTGTACACATTAAACAGTATTAGGCCATCATGAGTTTCCAAATAGATGGAAGCCCACCTTGGAAATAGAAATAGTATGGAATTAGACTTTTGCTAGTTGTCTGCAGCTAACTTGTGTTCCCATTAGGAGAAGCATTTATTATTTTGGTATTGTGATGCTGATGTATACCAAATATGAATCAGTGAAAAGGACTGAACTTTCTGTATAGTGCTGCAAATCCCATTGTGCAGTACGATCTCCAGAGTAAACCCCCTTATGAGGTCCAGCTCAGAGATTTTGTCATATATCAGTGATTTCCACTACATTGTCACAATCAGTTTCTAGTTTAAGTTGCATTTGATTTTTGCAATTCTATCAAAACTATCTCACTACATTTTTTTGACCATATGTTAAATATCACAAATTTTTAACCGAGTGCTCAAATGATTCCTTAAAAATGTATTTATTTACTTTTTCCATTGTCTCATTTCGTTATATCAACTCTATTGTGGAGTCCATTAAGATATTCGCAGAGTTACACGGTATCTTCTTTACTCATCTGGCTTCATCACTGCTTACTTAACAGCAGGCAGACACCAATGTGTCTGTTCTGTCCATCACAGCCGACTCGTCTCCTAATCCCTGTGAGGGATCAAAGAGACAGGCTGCTCCTCATATGATACACATTATACACCATGACTGGCAGACCGAAAAGGGTCAGGTTATCTGCCAAGTTCATTTATCATTCTTGTACAACTAAGCAAAGCACTGTAGGAGTAGCTGCTCAAAATAATGGACTGATGCTACTAACCGTTGAGTTACGGGGTCAGAGAGACAGAGAGGCATTGGAAACATGCTGAAGGCTAAACATTAAATCCATTAATGAAATGTAATGATATCATTATCAGAATAAACACAATTAGTTGTCAGAACTCCTTAAACGTAAATAGGCTGGTGTATGTCTGTATAAAGCACTGTTTCACCTCCATCGCCATCCTCAGCTTAAAGAATTCAGTCATTCAGACAGACTCGAGCGTGATCCCGACAGCAGTGCGTACCCCTGAGTCACATTTTACTCCATGACTCATGATATTCAGAGTGTGTTTGTCCCCAGTAATCTCTGTGATTATTTTGGCCCCTCTGCTCCTAATCTGGGCAGAACGAGAAGGATTAGCCTGAATTGGACTGCCTGTGTCTGTTATCATCTTTACCCCCAAACTGAACCGTCTGGATAGTCTGGGGTGTTCTACTAAAAACTTGTGAAAATATCCCTGACACGTGTAACCTTTGCCTTGCTACAGAAGCTTCAGTCAGCAGGAACAGATCCTAAAATAATTTGATTCTGCACAAACTCATTCATTTTACAAGGTAAGCACGTATGTTTTGCTCAGGCTTGTAGAAGGCTTCCGTGGGATCAGCCGATTAAAGCCTTCCCTTCTAGGAGTAGCTCCAAAATGGTAAATGAATCTTCTCCCCTTGCCTCCCTCTTTTCCTCACTCCATTTCCGTCCTTGCTCTTCCATTCCCTGCAGACCACCTGCCAGATCAAAGATCCTAATCCTTAACAAAAAGCCTGGGAGATTAGGTTCATGATCTTGACCTGGTTTTATAAGGAGCATTTTTTTTTGTCACACCCTAATTCAACAGGGTACACATTTAGGGAATGATGGTACTTAGACCATCGTTTGGTGGAATCTCCCAGTGGACTTGTTAAGGTGTCACAGCAGCAGAATGTGGATCTATTTTTTTTTTTTTTGTGTGTGAACTGCAGAAGGGGAAGTCCTGTGAGGGACAGGGAGGGAGCAGTTGACTCAGAAAGATGACAAGACTAGACATAGTGACCTCTGAACTACAGAGGCTTCAGCTTCTGTCTTTGAGCAGATTTAGTAGGCTACTGGGACATTTAAACACACTTTAGGGTCATAAGGACCCTCCATTGGGGCTTGTTGTACCTGGTTTCTGTCTTGTTGTTAGAAGTAAATTTACAGTTGCAATGATACTGGATCATCCAGATAGCAGAGGAAAGAATGATAAAGAGAAAAGGAAGAGAGACAAAGAGTGCTGTGAAACTCAGGGCCAGCTTGTACAAAGTCTATGAAGTGCATTCAACTACCTTCTCAAGTAAACTGCCCATCTTATGCGATTCTCAGATCGTGAGACCTTGACTGATGGAGTATACACCGTAAACCCCCGCTGGCCTGCCGTAAGCACATTACCATATGTGCTGCATTTGTCTGCTGCTAAGTCTTAATAAGATCAGGAGTGCAAAAACCTGCGCCAAATTCCCCTCTCACCAAGGGATGCAAGATTGGCACAGAGCAAATTCACACACATACACAGACACACCTTGAATGGAGTTCCATCACTCTTGGCAGCTAAGTCATTCTGTGATTGAATCCAGGGCTAAATAGAAGGGCAGAACAGATATGTGCTTGTCTTGTTTGCTGACATCCATTATACAAAGACATTTTCATTTGCTGCAGAAAACTTAAAAGAAATATACGTCTAGTTTTTCTCGTGGTGTTTACTGTTTCCATTAGGCATTGTTTTGTGTTCCCTTGCCAAAGTGTTTCATTATATTGTCACACTTAGTGAACTGTTTTTATTGGACATGTTTGATCAGCATGGTTCCCCAGTCTCTGTATGCATGTGTGTGTCTGTGTGTGCACTTCTGAAAACAGCTAAAGTCAATTTTCTCTGTTGGTGGTTGTGTTGGAATGCCTGGCATGGGTTTAGAGAGCCTGGGAAGTCTGACATGGCATCATGATGTTCACTTAATGTCAAGACTCTGGTTGTGTTTTCTAATAAGTGGTGACTGGTTTTATCATTTTGGATAACACATTAAAGCGCCACTTTCTTTTTATCAACTGTTTTCCTGTGGCGTGTGAATTGTTGATTCAGCATGGCTTGTAATCGTGTGACTTATGATGTGATGAAGTAGCGTTAAAAACCCCCACTTTATTCAGCTAAATGATTCAGTACTTGGATAAATAACTTACAAAGCTTAAAGGATGAGTTTTATGGGCTAGTATGAATTTCTGACCGCTTGCTGAGAGAGATCACTGAAAAAAATCGACGTGTCTTTGATGATATAAACTTGAAGCTGCATGCAGCAGTCAGTTAGTGAAATTTACCATTAAGAATGGGTAAAAATATTTAGCCTGATGTTTTCCAAAGATAAATAAGTAAATGTTACACTTTGCCTATTAAAATGCATCCAAAAAGTGAAGTTTAAACAACAATTTCTGGTTTTAGGGGTGCTTATTTGGAGTGTTTCTTGGCCAGGAAATCAATGCTGCAGGTACCAAGTGCACCTTAGTTTGGACCCAGATGTCAGTTTACCCCTAGCCTTAGGCATCTTGCAGACAAAGGATATCGAGTGGTGAGCAGGACAGCATTGAAGCAAATTTCACACAATGTCAAAGTATGTCAAATTTTAAAATAGACAGATATGTGTTTTGTGTAACACATGTTGAGGTATATGATGAGGAACAAAAATTTGACATTTGCCTAATGTGCTGCTGGTCCTTCACGTCCTGCCAAACAACTTGGATACATTTGAGTCGAGGACTCTGCAGGATTTCCAAAGGTCCATCCAGCCAACTATTTTATTAACTACTTTCCCACCCATGGTCATGGGGACTGGAGCTTATTGCAGCTGACAGTGGATGAGAGGCAGGTTTCTCTGTGAGAAACCCACTGGTCTATTACAGGGCTAAAGTAACGAGACAGGCAGCTATTCACACCTACAGCCAATTTAAAACCACATAGAGCTGACATCAGCACCTTTATATTGTGCTATCTATTATACCAGTATACCACGTAAGGCACCCTAAATTATTCAGCTAGACCCTAATAAGACATTAATAAGAGATCCTTGAAATACTATCAGTTGCAATTCAAAGCCACAATGTACCAGACCTGTTCTAGTGCAACACCCTTTCCCTGGTTTATGGCTTGTGCTTCCAGGAATGTTCCAATAGTCATCTGACGATAAGAATTTGGCCTTTGTCAAAGTAGCCAAGGTCTTTACATCTGACCATTTATCTGCCATCCAACTCCTCGACTACAAGAAATGACCATTCATTTATTGTATACTCTTTTACTTTTAAATGTAGAAACTTTTATATGAACTCTATTTGCATGTTAATCGTTATTGCTTCTGCGAGATGGATATTAAAGCTTTTTCACAGGTGTACAGGGATTTCATTGAAAAAGTGATATGAATAGAATAAGAACTAGAAGTGTTGAAAAGAAAAAATTTGGGTGGATCTTTTCCACTGACCAGCTGTCTCTTCCTTGAACTGTTCTGGCACATTAGTGCTGTTGATATATTGCCAAAGGTCCTGTAGCAGTAGAACAAATGTACCTTCCGTGTTAATCCTCTCCCTTTTCTCTGTCTTATCTTGTCTTCTACCCAGGCCACAGAATAATGGCAAGTTTTGCTCAGGCCCAAGCCGTCTAAACCAGCTGTGTAATATTCGTCCATGCCCTCCCACTGCTGTGGATTTCCGTGCCCAGCAGTGCGCTGAGTACAACAGCAAGCCCTTCAGAGGCTGGTATTATAAGTGGAAGCCCTACACCAAAGTGGATGGTAGGTGGTCAGTTACTTAACATCCCCACAAGTAAATGACAGAAAATACAAAATACACAGTAGATCTTGGGGATTATGAGCAAATACAGTGATTTATTGTATTCTTGGCACATTATATTCATTGGCTAAAGACCACAGAGCTGTTAAATAGACAGAGAATTGCAGATTGTTCAGGGCAGGTTTGCTTGTCTTAATTCTCCAGATCTTTTATATTCAGCACTCACTCTGCTTGCCCAAAACTCTTTTATAAAGAGTTTCTGTAATGCCAACCTCTATTTACTGCTGCAATGATTAGGGCCAAAAAGCTGAAGGAAACTATCACTGTGTGTAATGTGCATGGAAGACATGTAGCCACCTGCACCCTCTGACACACTGAGAATAGATTTAAAAAGGAAGCCTGCGGGCCAGCTTTGTTACATAGAGCAAGGGAAAGAGAGTGCAGTGAAGGAGAGCCGTGTGTTTGGCTGTCGTCCCAGGCCTGTTTAAGCTGGAGATGAATGGGGGGTGATCTAGAGAGGAACAGATTCTGAACTGCCTTCTGGGACCTTGGGCCAAGTCACCTTCACCGTCATTTATTTTAATCAAAGACGGCTGTAGAGACTTGTCTGTGATAACTGATCTGAACTACAAAATAAACCTGTAGTCCCATATAAATACCCCTGGGTGCATTTGTAGTTACTGTATTTTGCGTTTTAGTCTTAGCAGGAGCTGTGCATACCTGCAGAGTCAGTAGCTTCTGCAGCTCTAAACTGACCAGACAATAAAAGTTGAAGAACTGTTTGCGCATTTTATAGGTGATACCATCATTCCTGTTGATGCTTCTCTTCCTCTTCTCTGTGCAGATGAAGACATCTGCAAGCTGTACTGCATTGCAGAAGACTATGACTTCTTCTTTGCTATGGCCAGCAAAGTTAAAGATGGCACTTCCTGCTCTGACCACAAAGAAGATGTCTGCATTGATGGAGTGTGTGAGGTATATCGGCTTTGTGGATTCACTGTACTCCAAAAGTGAAAGTACAATCATGTTATATGACACTACTTAGCAAAATGTTTTCTGTTGTCTAGTATATGAGAGGCACAGTTAGTGTCAGAATCAAAAGACTCAGTGCAGTTGTCTATAAATAATCAGGACGTCCAGTTGCATCAAATACATTGAAAAGATGCACTGGAAAGATACTTTTGCACTAATTTAATGCATTGTCTGTTTTCTTTTATTAATGAGCTCTTTATGAGAGGTTTTAAATTGTTGTCATCTAAACATCAGCGTAATGCTGCTTCTCTCCATCAAGGCTATATTCCTCTTGCAGTTCTTCTTGAGTTACCAACCTTTGAGGCAAAGATTTGTTGAGAGTTTTTTTTTTTTTTTTTATTGAGATAGGTACTTCAAGAAAAGAGCTTATGATGTTCATTTTGTTCCATTCAAACTGATGGCAAACGTGCGTGTGTGTTTAGGCTGTAGGTTGTGACCAAGTTCTTAGCTCCAAGGCCTCTCTGGATGCCTGTGGAGTTTGTAAGGGAGACAACTCCACTTGCAAGTTCTTCAAGGGCCAGTACACTCTGCAACACCGGGCTAACGGTAAGATTGTCTTTGTCCTTGTTGGACTGGCTCACTTCAGAAGGGGTTGAGCCATGGTAAAATTTGGATGATGCTATCAGGATAAAACACGACAGAATTTTAGAACATCAATAATAGCTAATAATGATTTAGTGTTGGCTGTTGTTCCTTCTCTTTTTGAAACCAGAGTATTACTCCATGATGACAGTTCCAGCTGGGGCTAGAAGTATTCACATTCAGGAAATGGAAGTCTCCACTAGCTACCTGGCTGTCCGCTCCCTGAAAAGGAAGTACTTCTTGACTGGGGAGTGGACTGTGGACTGGCCAGGGAAGTTCCACTTTGGTGGAACCGTATTCGACTACCAGCGCTCTTTCAACAAGCCGGAGAGCCTGTATGCTGCTGGACCGACTAATGAGACGCTGGTGTTTGAAGTAAGCCGCCGCCGCTGGGTGACATCCGTTTATGACAATTGACAGTGACAGGGGTCTTTGGTGGATCTGCTGCACCTCCATTTTAATGCTTGAACATGATGAGGGTTCGATGAAAGAAGTGCTATTATAGTGGTGCTATTGAGAAAAACACTGGTTGAAGCTTCCTGCAAATCTTCTGTGAATAATTAATTGTTTTGAGTGTGTGATTATGTCAGAAATGGCTGGGTGCTTTGTAAAGAATGTAAACAAAGCAGTGCAAAGTTGTACTCTATGCAGACCTCAGTGACAGGGGGGAAGAAAGAGAACGTGAGAGTAAAAATTGGACACATTTTTATCTCAGCCACAGCTAAAATAATTAAAAGGCACAAATTGAACACATCTACTATGCTGTAGCTTGCTAGAAGTAAAAAATGCTCAGGCATTTTCATTTCGTCAGAAAAACATGGCTTTGTTTTTTAGGTGAACTAATCCCGAGAAAGTCAACTCAACAACATCACAGAATTTTGACACAATGACTTGGTCTTCATGCCATTTTTCTTAATTAAATATCTGTCATGGTAGATGCCCCATGTTTATAAGCACACCCACTTCTTTTTCCTGCAAACTCCAGTCCAAACAAAGTCACATGTTCATATCTATTGACATATATTCAAGGCTGTTAATGTAGACGCTATGCTTTGTTGTAGCATTGCAATTTGAGTCAAATTGAGCGAGTAAAACCCCAACATGAGCTGCCCTTTAGTGGGTAGGAAGAAAAGCATAAAATCAGATGCTTACTTGGCGTGAGATATTCCTCACAGTAAAGCAGAAGATTTATTATCTGGTGGTCTATTTTTCTCCTTCATGTTTGTATTCAGTGGTGTGTTAGAAACCAGAGCTTCAAGGGGAGTACGAGTCTTTACCTGTCCTAAAGTAGCAAAATGTGATGCTGGACAGAGGTGTCCTCCTGACAGCAAAATTAATATTCAACAAGTGGCCAAGTCATTCTGAGGTTTTAAGTGAATGGTGGTGGGAGGTGTAGGATGTTTTTTCTCACATAACTATGTCAGCAAAAGCATTCATTTTGTTTTGACCTTGAACTCCAGCCGTGAAAACAGAAGTGAAAACCAGGTGAATGCCAGA
>VURO01022808.1:51067-63188 GCA_015108175.1 Pelvicachromis taeniatus
TTTTTTTTGCAAAGGGGGGGGGGGGGGGGGGGGGTGATATTCATGTAAAAGCTAGTCTGCTGCCCTGGGCTACTGAAATACTGTGGTTAAAACTGGAATGATTGGGCTGTAAATCCAACAGGACTACCAGTGCGATATTTTCAAAGTACTTGGATGGTTACTGTGTTTAAGTGTTTATATAGCTATTTTAGAAAGAGGCTTTGGTCTGTGGGCAGTTTAGTGGAGTCTGTGTTGTAGTTGGCATTTGAAAAGCACATTGTTGTCCTTTTGCAAAATGAACCCTTGCAAAAGTGCAGAGACATGCATGCATAACGTGCATCTTAGTTTCAGTCGTGGTTGGCGACATAGCTTATTTGACTGATCTTCACTTTGTGTAAAGCAGAAACATTTCAACAGCTGTTGGAAGGTTTGTCATCACATTTGGTACAGATAATGCTCAGAAAATACATTCCACCATTGACAACATAAGCTGATAACAGAGACCTGAACAGAGTAAATAATTATTTTATTTTTCTTTATCATTAAAGTATGTTTTTATGAGAGCTTTTATACTGTGAGATTAGTGACAGTGACATTTTATATAACATCAGGGTTCGCATAAATGATGCCAATAACAAAGTATACAAAACTCGCTGCAAACATACCCAGTAAGCTATAAACACACAAAATGTCAGTAACAATAACTGAACGATGAATGTACATGCTGGTCTGAGTGGCGTGGAATGTGAGCCCTAGTTTTTTGACTCTGATGACATTGTTATTGGCAAGTTAATTGCTTTGAACTGTGAGCACAGCAAAAACAATAAAATGAATCTGTCACATATCATATCCATCACACTTTACAGACTGACTTCCTGTCTATAGCAATATGTACTAAGTTTTCTAATGCAGCGAAGGATCGTTACAGACATTTTGGAAATGGTAATTTTAAGTTTTGCCTGCAGATCAAGAGATTTAGATAAAAGTCTAAACAGTTGTCTTTGGCTGACTATAGTGTCATATTGACCAAAAGAAATAACAACGGCAACTACACACATGTGCCCTATCTGGACAAAAATTATAATTTAAAGAGAGGTCTTTTTTTAGGCTAATGGTGCTCCTCTTACGTGTCCCGATCATACATCTGTCCAGCAGTGGACTCTGTGATAGCATGCAGCTGATCTGCAGATGACATGACCATAATCTCTATAAGTATGTCCTGTAATTACAAAAAGGAGAAAGCGGTTGATAGAGAGAGAAGGATAGAGAGAGAGGATGGAGAGTGAGATTAAAAGATTAAGAATTCTGCAATTGAACTCTGGATGTGAGAAGTTAAGGTCAGGGCATAAGGACTTTAAGTGCAAATGAAAAGAGCCAAATGATGGAAGGCGAGTGCAGATCTTCATCTGTTTCACACATTCTACTTAACTGGTGCTGTCACAGAAAATCTGAGAGAGCACGTGGGGGAGGATATATGCACAGATCACTTGCAGACTCTTACTCAGCTTGAAGCAGTCAAAGAAAAACAAATGGTAAGGAGTGTGAAGTAAACTGTGACAAGGTGTCCACATCTGCACAGCTGCTCAGCTGGTAGGAAGGATGAGTGAAGGGGGCATAGAAGTAGCTCACAGGAGGTGGTGGAAGGAACAGACACAACATATGGCTGCTTCCGGAGCGCTAAGTGAATACCAAGCGGGATTATTCCCCCTGAAATTTGACATTCTTGTGGTATGGGAAGCAGGGTCATGCCAGTCCAACACAAAACACTGTGAGATTGATATCTGAGTCCACCACATTGCAATTCATCATCATCCCAGCTGACTTGATGAGTGCTGTGATTGCTGGGTTGTGAAAACCAATACACTCTGTGGTCTGCACTCTAGGAAGCTAGACACACATTAGTTTCACAACTTAAATATGTTTGTAGCCACTGAAAGTCATTCAAAAGACGATAATAAACATTTTCCCTTCCCGAGGCCAAAAAAAGAAGATAACTGAAGTCAATGAAGGCCACCTTAAACTATGATTTTTTCACTTAATGATTAAATTCTGTATTTTGTCCCTTTGTTTTTCAAGCATTTTCATTTTTTTAAAGGCATTTTTGGAAATGAAACTGTTAATTCTGATAACCAGCTGCCACAGCAACATGTCATGTCTGATTTATGTCTAATACCACCAAGAAATTCAAATAATTTTTGTGCCTCTGGTTCCCAAAGTTAACATGTCTAATAACCTGATCACCGAAACATATAGGCACAAACAATCCCCAGTTGAGTTATCGGTGTAAAATATGAACAAACTCATTAGGAAATATACTGGTTAAAAGATTTTCAAGTTACACAACAATAATGATGTGCCAATTTAGCAACTGAAGCACTCTAACATGACATATTCTTTGATCAGCTTCTCCATAGCAGAAGCACTCAGGGCTTGTTGGCAGTGTGGTGTTTAGAGGTTCCCAACATGTAAAACTATATTTTAATGAGCAATGATTTCTCAGAAGTTATGTGGAAAAAAGAATTAGGGACATTTATGTTAGTTGAAACTGGCAATACGTCCTCATATGTAAACGACAAAACAGCTGTATTGCCAGTGACATTGCAATGCTAACGGCACTAGTAAAAAGGCTAAATGTAGTATGGATGGTAATGAATGTTAACCTGCGTGTGGTGGTTAACGATGTGGTGACTTCTCATCGGTTGTATTTGCTAGCACAGTGACAAGCCCTGCTGGTGTCATCACCAGTGCGTCTGAACAGTTTGGACATTTTACATGAACTAACTAACACGACTGCAGGAGGCCTCCTGAGTAAACCCTCTGCATTGTGCTGTTAGTGTGTCAGTGCAGATACGGCTCCTGTAGAGTTTTCATGTCTTGTGACTAAATCAAGGCAATATTTTGCTGCTGCTGTAAGTTTGCTTTGACTATAAAGGAGTTCACAAGGCCAGTGTGAGTTCTGTCTATTACATGGAAGCATGCAAGTTATTGAAGTTATTGCTGGTATTGTAATTGATTGCAGAAAGTTGTTGATTTTGGCTTGAATATTGGTAGGTAGGTGATTGTTTTTTATTGTATTGGTTTAGTTGTCACTAAAAGGTTGAGCTTTGGCTTTAAATGAACAAGACTAAAGCAATGGTGGGTAGGTTTGTCTGAAACTATTGTTTGATAGAAAGTGTCTCTCCTGGCAGACAGATGCTAACACCGTGGTTGGTTGGGTGTTTTAAACATTGTACATTTCTTAGGAAAGAAAGATCAGTGATTTAGAAAGCCTGAATAATTCAAGGATGTCTGAGTCCTCTAAAAACTCTGACCAGAGTTGTTTTTGTAGCTGCTGTTTCACATCACCGGTGGTTGTTTGGTGAAAGAGCAGGAAATTTGCTAAAAGTTGGTTTGCTTGGATAAGCACAATGTCCCTGTGTGGTTAGTGGTGGCAGTTGTTCAATGGCAGTGGGTTTGGGCTTGGTTGCTGTTGGTAGCATGGACAAAGAAATTGTGGGTGTTAAACTGTGGCCAACCCTTATGTGGTTTTGTAGAGTATGCAGTTTTTATCACTTTAGCAAGATACTAAAATTTAGTATCTCAAACAATTAGGGTAGTGTGATTTGACTTGTAGGTAATAATGTTTACTTGATGGCAAAAATGCAGCCTAAAGACAACGTAACTGCTAAAAATAATCAGTATAGATGTTGACAAAGATCTTAAGTAGAACATCAATTGATAATTGTTGTTAATGTGTCAGAAAATGTGACACGAGAACCACTAAAACCAACTAAAATTCAATTGAAGTATTGATTTTAATGCATTGACTTCTGGATAGATTTTTCTGACATTAGGTTGCTGCTTTCTCCTTAGATTTACATCTCTCCTTTTGTCAACCATCTTGCAATAGCTGACTTTATGCATTGGACAGTTAACAATCAAATGGTTATTTTTAAAGTTAGTGGAAGCGTCCCAGAACTGTTTAATGTGAATTGAACCCAGGAGGTGCTTGGCGTTGAATGGTTGACGGTAGATTCCTTTCAACTTTAGGAAACACCCCAAAGAAAATACACCTGTCAAAATCCATTATCACAGATGCTGATAGACCGTGATGTTTGTCAAGAATCACAGGTGGACTTAATATGTTTGGCCAAATGGGCTGAGGAGTAATAGTTACCCAACCTGGACTAAACCGTGGTTGGATGCAAAAGAGACAAAGCTATACTGAATACAGTCCAGTGCAGTGTTTTGAAATGGTTTAAAATAACACACTAGGAGCTGACTATGTAAATGCACGTCAAGCAAAAGTTTTCACCACAGCAGGGAATTCTCATGGGGTTGTTTTAATGATAGCCTGATGCTTCTCCTGTAATGGGCATGTCTGCATTCATTCATCCATTAGTCTCTGCCTGACTTGAATGTTCAAATAAATCTCTTGTGCAGAAAAGGTAACTCAGAATCACTGAGCTGTGTAAAGGATGTGGTTAAAAAAAGAGACACATCACAAAAGAAAATGGAAAGTGTCCCTTGCGTGAGCATTATATGGTCCAAATAAAAGTGTGCTCATCCAGTACACAGTAAAGATGGAATAAAGCATTTCATAAAGTTTCTACAGTCTTCTCATTAGTAGGTAGTCTGTTGAGCAGCTTGAGTAAACTTGAACAACCTAAATAAGCCAATCTCATTGTCAGCTGTCTTGCATTTAGTCTCTTGCAGTGGGGTTCATAACAAATGGGTAAATTTGCTTTTATTTAGACTGTGTAAGACATACACAGATTATTGGAGGTCTAATAATCAGTCCACATTTGAGGGAATACATGGGTTTGGTGCTGAAAAGACGTGTAGATGAACCAGTGCTAAATATTTGTCTCATTTAGCCTCTCAAATATTTCGTATTTTTTTCTGTTTAGTATGCACTAATGCTACAGTTGCCGTGGTGCTGGGTCGGTGACCCGGCGTTTTGTGTTTGTTGTTGTCGTTATTATTATTATTATTATGGGCTTATGTTCTAGTTTATACTGATTATGTGTTCTATTAAGTATTGCTAGAACCTAGGTTTTGTTCCCTTTGGTCCCTTTGCCCCTCAGGTTTTGGTGTCTAGTCATCCCTGCCTGTGTTCCCTATGTTCCAGTTTAGTCAGGTCCCTGTGTCTCTAAGTCTGTATCTGTGTTTCCTGTTTTATTGTGAAGGTCTGCGTCTGTTGTCAGTGTGTTCTGTTTTGCGCTCTCCCTGTTCCGTCATGTTAATTAGGTTCTGCTGTGTCTCCCTCCTGTGTGCTATTTCCTCGTTTCCCTCTTGTGTATTTATAGGGTGTGTTCTCTTGTATTTGTTACTGGTCCGTCTGTGTTTCCACCATGTATTCTCCCTGCTGGGCATGCCCTGTGTTACCTATGCTCTAGTCCCCCTCGCATTCTTCTCTGGTTCTTTGTTTCTTAGTTTTCCCAGTTAAGGTGTTCCTTAGTTTTTGTACATGCCTTCCCTGCTTCTGTTTTTGTCCTCACCCTGTAATAAAATTAGCTCATATCACTGTTAGTGCCTGCATCTTGGGTCCCTCATTCAACACTCCACACGTCTGCCATCGCAGCCGTGACAATAGTCTTTAAGTTAAGCTATAAAGTGTAACTTAGAGCTTTGAGGAAGAAACTGAAGGTTGCTATTGTCACTCCCTTGAGCAGTTGGGAAAACTCAGCTGTAGCCTGGTGGATGACTTACAGTTTGATGAATAAATGTTAATAGATAAACTTTCTCTACATAGCTGACACCTTTTTTTGACTGATTGTTTTCTTTTCTGATAGATCCTTCTGCAGGGAAAGAACCCAGGTGTGGTATGGGAGTACACTTTGCCTCGCACTGAGAGGAAGCCTGACTACAGCTGGGGTGTGGTGCGCTCGGATTGCTCTGCTCCCTGTGCTGGAGGTGAGGCAGTTTTTATTTGTATGTCCATCTGTTGATGCCTGGGTAAAACTAGACGAGTTCTGTACACGGGATGAGTAAATTAAATTTAAAAAATTAAAGTTTGCCAAACCCCACCACTAAACTGCAACAATCAAATCAAGCTAACATTACTTTAATTGACAATGTAGCAGCAAAGACTTCAAACTTGGAATTGATCATCAATTAAAAACCAAATAAACTAAGAAGACTTCTTTTAACATGTCAATTTGAAACAAAATCCCAAAAGTTTTAAAATCTTCTCAGGATTTGGAATGCATCAAATCAGCCCCTGATGAAAAGCCTGAACGGCAAAGTCACAATAAAAAAAGAGGTAGAAATATGTGCAGATGTATTAAAAGTGGTAAGAAAAAGTTGTATGTGTTTATTGGTCTGATTTTTCTGGGGGGGGGTTTGTGTTGTGCATAATACCCTGATGAACGGTGTTCCAGGAATTGTGTTAAGGTTCATGAAAAGCACCTTTGCCAGACTTTCTCCTGAAAGACTCACAGCTACTATGCAGCTCACTTATCAGTGAATGGCTGTTGTTGTGTTTATGGTGCGTCAAGTCTCATTTGCCATGCCTCTAGATGCTGCAACAGCCAGCAGACATAGAGACATACTGTATATTTCTTTGTGTTGATTCGTGACAGGTAGAAAATTTAACTTTAAATGCATCCACATTGCAGGAATGAAAAATAAAGATGCTTAATTACCTGCAAGAAACACATTATGATTTCTCCTTTTTTCTCTCCCTGTTTCTCCATCAGGTCGTATCTCAACCAAGGCTATCTGTTTGCAGGACCAGAAGGCTCAGGTCAACTCCAGCATGTGTAATCCCCACACCAGGCCTGCACTGGGCTCCCATCTCTGCAATACACAGCCTTGCCCTGCATAGTAAGCACTACTGTGTGTGTGGGTCAAAGAATTTCTATGTGTACAGTTAGCTGTGGGATATGTGGCATGTGTCTTTATGCTGCCAAATTTTCAGGAACCTAGGGCACTGGGTTTTTTATTTATTTATTTATTTTTTACACGTACACACACACACACTGTGGTTGAGCTGTCTAGAGGTTGCCTGTGGTCTATTTGCTGTGGCTAGCCAGCACTCTGCTCAGCCTGTGTTCTTCTTGTCACTCGTCTTTTCTTGGCCCACTTTTTTGAGAAAACACATGAAAGTCTACTGCATCTTGTGCTTTTTTGGATAAGTCTTTGTTTCCTTGACGTGTTTTCTCCAGTTGTGTCTCCATGTGAGTGACAAGTGTTGGTAACTGATCTCTTGTCTACACGTGTGCCCTGACAATTTTCATTCTTTCATTTAGACCATTTATTTTGAACTGAACATTTTTAGCCTGGCCTTTTAAGCTGTTAATCATCCTGAGACCTAAAAATGTAAAACACGGGGGGAAAAAAAACACTACATTGGTTTTGATCACCAGAAAGAACACAAATTTTTTGTTCTGAGGTCGTGCTTCATCTGAGCTGAATCTACCACTAAAGTCACTGAGGTCCTCATTTCTGCCAGCGTTTGTGGTAAAATGACAAATAGAGAGGGCTTCAATGTGGAAATGTAGTTAAAAACAACCAAAATCATTGAAATCTTAAAATGCAAACACTTTAGAAACATTTACTTGATGGAAAAAATAAAAAACATTTTAGGCAATGATATTACTCATGCAAGGCTAAAGAGCAGAAAGAAGCCATCAAAGCTGGCTCTGAATGATTGTTGATTGTTGTTTCTGTGCATACTCTCTCATATATACTCAGCCCAAAGCTTCCTGCATTTCTCAGTAGCAAAACCATGGCTGTGTTTTATCTCCTTGGTCTAGACACTGAGCCTAATGGCATGCATTTTTAAAGGAGACAGTGCATTTTGGGACCAATGCAGCAAGCGAAGGAGGAAAACAGTGCAGTGGAGTAACAAGTTGAAACAGCGCTGAATAAATGGCCCCGCTTCTACAATATATAGGGCTTTGGCTCGGGGAAATGGAGCTAGCTTGATTTACAGCATTGCACCAAAGAACAGGCAAGGAACTGTGTCTTTGGTTCAGAGAGAGTACTCACTCATGCACATGCAATTACACACACAGAGAAAAGCAACATGCCAACATAGAAAGGCAGCATGCATTCGTATAGCTCAATGTCCAAATGTATAATGCTGGAATTATGTATTTCTGGTCCAAACCATGCTCTAAAAGTAGAAATATAAGCTGCTTCTCTGATCTTAATGATGTTGTTATTTTGTTCGCTATTAGCCATGCTGCAACAAGTCCACACTGAACTTTCTCCTGTGTCAGGAGTTGAATAAGCCAGACAGCTATCAGTTACACTGCCAACATACAGCCTCTGTTTCTCACTAAGTTTCCCACCACCCGAGAGGACATTTCCTGCTCCTAATCTTGGGCATACCATTTCTGCTATCTCAGTGAAAGCTATTAAACAGCCTTGTTGCGTGTCCCACCCGCCTTGTTTTGCTTAGTGCAGAGAGTGGTATAGTCCAGATAAATAATTACTGTCCATGCAGGGAAATAAATAAGTTTGACACCCATGGATTCTATTTTCTACAGTAGCTGACACTTTTACTCAGATGGTTGTGAGTATGGGCCAATTTATGGATGCTACGCAGGACGCAAGTTGAGTTGAGTGAGCAGCATGAAAGCTTTAATGACGGCATTAAGACCTCCAGGATGTATGGGCACGTATTCAAGAGCCCAGCAGAGAAAAGAAAAATTGACAATGAAGTGGGATGCATGTGTACTGTGTGAGTGAACATCAGTGTTTGGGTGTGTGTGTGTGTCTGGAAGGAGGGGTAATGTGAAAGTGCCTGTTTATCTCTGTGACATGCATCTCGGGTGCTGACAGGCCTATCCATGTTTTATTGTGCAGAGATGGAAGGATTCCCATGGGGCCAGGCCAGTCTAGCCATGCAGAGCCAGTCAACCCCCACCCCCAGCCCAACGCTCCCAGCCTCACATATAATACACACACAGCCTCACCCCTTCTCTCTTATCTACTCCCTTTCTTTTTCTTTAGACCTGTTCTCTCTCCACTTTACGGGGATGCTGGAGTGTGATGTTGCAGCAGGTTCCCATAAAATGGGGACGGAAGGAGAATTTTAATAAGTCAGTTCAATCATTCGGGCCAGCTTGAAGTTAGGCAGAGAGTCCACCTTTAACGGTATTTAACTAAGCATGAGCATCGGTTTTGTAAGTGCCAACAAATCAATTCAAAAGATGTGTGAAGGTACCAGGCATATTTACCACTTTTTAGGATCTACACTGGCAAATGACCTAAAATGCAAAGAGCATCTTTATCTTATTATTCATTTTAACTTGCAACAGCCTCTAGAGATCACTGAATGATCATGTAACGATACAAAGGACACAGTAACTGCATTTGCCAAAAGACTGGATATATGTGGGAAATACAAACCAAACAAGCAGCTTGTTAAAGAAGGTTGGATTGTGGTGTATAATTATGCTTAGGATCTTAAGAAAACCACACGCCTCCAATATTAGAGTTAAAATAAAGTTCCATTCAGTGGTGGTACCTGGTCTGCAGCCATGGAAATACCAGAAAATATACAGTCGAGCTTTTCAGAACCTCCTTTGCAGCAATGTGCTGTTCCTACCTCAGGTAATGAAACATTTTAGTGATACAAATTACAGCTAGGTCAGTGGTGGTTTGCAGTGAAGCGGAGTGGCTCTTCAGCCACTTTCCCCCAATGATATATTGTTATTTATAAGCCAGGAAAAACAGCAGGGGGAAAAGCAAAACAGTCCACAAGCCAAAAAATCCCAAACCAATCCTTTCGGGTCCCACTGGTTGACATCTATCCCATTTCCAAATTGTAGTTTAGCCCTGCAGCTTCATTTGCCTGTGGCATTTGAACAAAAATGAAAGCATTTTTTCTTCCACTGAAGCAGGTCGGTGGTATGGAGGAATGGTCTTTGTGGTAGCATGTTCTCTCAGAACTGGACAGCGCCATCTGCCCATCCCTCCATCTCCGTCTTCTAAGCCTGTGGTTGCCAGACCAGTCATTTGGTGAAATCTCCCCCTACAGCCCTGATGCCAAGGCAGAAACTATTTTAGACATAACAGGAGGCTTTTCATCAGTGGTGAAGCAGGATTTCAAAAGCACAAAGAGCGAAGAGATTAGAAGTAAGAAGATGAGGGCAGAGTGAACAGGTGAAAGAGAAATGAAAGAGCCCAACAAACAGGCCAAGTGGGAAGAAAAAGTGTTGCGTGTTGTGGGTTAGCCTTGAGGAACTTGAAAAAGCTGTTATGGAGAGTCAGATATAGAAATGGTTTTCGGGTTTAGTTTCTTATACAATGGTAAATAGAGAGATTGATGGAACTGCAGGGATATGAGAATATATACTGTATTTTCTGTCTTTTCTTTTATTACTTATAATCAGCTTTGAGCCCTGAACCTAATTTTTAATGAATTTGATTTTTTTTTTTTTTTTTACTAAAACCAGAGTAGAAAGGGCTATTTTACCAAGCACAACAATAAGCACGTTTTTAGAGGTCTGGTGCGATGCTTGTATTTCAGTGGGTAATTGACATTTACTGGGCCTAAAATAAACAACAAATCAGGGATGTCCTGATTGGTAGCTCAGTCATATGGTTGTGTTGAGTTTGGCTCAATGTATAATTTGCCATTTTATCAAAGCACTTCAGTCTTCGTCTGTATGCATCTATGCAAGCCTGGTTCTGCTGGAGGCCTCTTCCTGCTAAAAGGAAGTTTTTTTCTTCCCACTCATGCACTTGGGAAAAGTACGGAGTGGGATTGTCTGTTTCTATAATATTGTAAGGTCTTAAACTTGGAAAATGGAGCTCTGTGAGACAACTGTGCTGAAATGGCACTAAAGTAAGATACAATGAAATAAAACTCAATTTCTATAATTGAGCAATGACTGAGGCAAACCTTCCATGTTTCCTTAAATCTCCTCTGCCCTCTCTGCACAGTTGGGCACCAGGAGACTGGGGTCCCTGCAGTCGGTCGTGTGGTGGAGGTCAACAAACCAGAACACTGCGCTGCATGAGGAAGGTAACCTACCAACGGGAGGAGGTGGTGGCACACTCCTTCTGCCCTGTAATCTCTCCTGCCCAAGTCCAGCCCTGCCACACCCAGTCCTGCCCGCCAGAATGGAGCACAGGATCTTGGTCACAGGTGGGTTTGTAGCAACATTCGAAAACCACAAGAGCAGCATAGCTTTTAATTTTGACATAACAAGACAGTCAACTTTGATCTAGGATGAATTGCCATGAAGTTTTGTACTGACATTTACGATCCCTGGAAGTCAAATCTCAATGACTTTGGGGACTCCCGGCCCTTTCCTTTATTGCCACATGAGGTTTATATTCATGGTTTCAGGAAAATATTTTGACAACTACTAAATGGATTTCTGTGACAGTAGTAACTGTTTTTCATGTCCGTCAGACATTTTATTTACTCCTGTGCATTTCCCACCATGCAAAAAGCCTAAAGGCATTGTTTGTTTTTTTTAAATTTTGGTTTAAAATATGTTTGTTTCACTCATAGGTGACGATACCCAGTCTCTGCCTACTCCATTGTTAAGTCAATATTGTTTACTACCAGGGTTGGAGGTTATGAGGGATATCTGTCAGAGCTAATTTATTTTCCTTAACTCCATGTAAAGCCTCACCAGTGTGTGGTTGATGCACACTGGTATGTTTCTGCATGACAGAACACTGTCTGTGTCTAATAAGGTACATATTCACTCATACATCGAGTTTCCTTTTCAAGCTGTCAGTTGTTTCACTCAAGCTCAAACAAATGCTCTGCTGCCCTCTGTTGGATCCTTTTGCCTTTATTTAGATAGGTGGGTCCCATTAGGATATATTTCCCTATATATAGGGAGTGCTGGATTTGTGGAACACAGTACAAGATAGGTTGCACAATGTAATAGACTATATATAGACTATATGTATTACTACTAAAGAAAGATCACTTTCCTTATAATATTAAAGTTTTAAAAAAAATCTGATTAAAATAAATTCTTATTCTTTTCTTTATTTCAGCTACTGTCAAAATTAAATCTTTTGTGTTGTTAAAATGTTTGGGTTTGACATATTTAATTAAGAATGAACTGTATCCATCTAGTAACATAGCACGTCCTTAAATAACAAAACAGCTACATAAGGTGGACTAAAATGATCTTTGAACTCTTTTATAAATAATAAGTAGTTATTCTCTGCATGGTTG